>OW119933.1:138905-345251 GCA_933210815.1 Meta bourneti | reverse complement strand
CTGTTTCGAAATCACCCTATAGTACACTGCTGGCCACCCAAATTGCAACACCAAGAAAGACAAGAGATATCAACACAATTTATTTTGTAGATAACATGTTGACCAAGTATCAAATGATTAAATTTATAGACTTCTGTGAAGTGTGGTTCCTGCCAAAATCAGTAGCCAGAGTAGCCGCCATTGTTGGAGATCACCGCTGCCACACGCCTCGGCATTGATTCAAAGAGACTTTGGATGTGTTCTTGGGGTACAGCAGACCAAGCAGCTTCCACACGTTGCCAAAGTTGATCTGGTGTGGCAGCTGGGGATGTATTCTGGGTCAATCGTTGAGCAACCATGGACCACATGTTTTCTATCGGCGAAAGATCCGGAGAGCGAGCTGGCCAGGGAAGCAATTCAATCTGGCGATTGACGAAGAACCCTTGGACAATGCGTGCCACGTGTGGTCGCGCATTATCCTGTTGAAATATGGCTGTGGGCAAGCACTGAAGGTAAGGAAGGACAACTGACTCCAACACCTCGGAGATGTAGCGCTGGCTGTTTAAAGTACCGGCAATGCGTACTAGAGGAGTGCGAGAGTGATATCCAATACCGCCCCATACCATAATACCCGGTGCAGGACCAGTGTGGCGGTGCATAACGCAGCTGTTCAGCATCCTCTCTCCACGGTGTCTCCAGACTCGAATCCGACCATCGTGGTGTTGCAGACAGAAGCGTGACTCGTCAGTAAAGACAATTTCATTCCATTCTGCCGTCCACATCCTTCTTTCATCGCACCATTGGCGGCGGAAACGTCTGGTTCTGCGTCAAGGGTAGACGAAGGAATGGACGTCTTGCGGACTGACCACTCTGCTGTAAACGGCGTCGAATGGTACGCGCAGACACTGGATGATGCGGTACAGACTGAATGTGCTGTGGTTCGTGATGTGGCTGAGCGATCCGTCACTGCCATACGCACAATATGCCTGTCATCACGAAGTGGTGCACTGAGGTGGATGCGATCGAACACGTCGGTCCGTCGTACCCTTCTGCATCCAACGATCACATATCCGCATTACAGTTGTTTGGTTTCGTCCAACACGACTACCGATTTCCCTGAAAGATAATCCACAATCTCGGTAGGCCACTATCCTTCCTCTGTCGAACTCGGATACTTGATCAAAAGATGATCGCTGTTTTCTACGAGGCATAATGGATCGTTTTTTTGAAAAAACCACAAGAAAAACACAATTGCCGTACTTGAAATCGTCGAAATCTCCAAGCCTTAAATAGCGCTTTGAAGTGGCGCCATAGGCGCGCGTGATGTGCGTCTGCGCTGAAATTCTAATCATTTGCATATCTCACCTCCGCTAATGCATGTTGTAAATTTCATATTATTTGCATGCTTCCTTCAGGGTGTTGCATTTACGGTGGCCAGCAGTGTACTTTTCCTAGTACTTTTAAGTCTTAATTTGCTTTTTAAGAAAGCAACTGCATTTTTAATAACATTTTCTGTTTTACCAAAACAAACAATATCTACATATACTAATAATACAATGTCTTTCATTTTATATACAGTTACACCATTGAATATAAACCAAACCAATGTTTTTTAAAATGTTATCTAACTCAATTATGCCATTGTCTACCTGATTGGTGAAGACCATATATTGATTTTTTTAATAAGCATACCTTATTTGGATTGTCTTTTTCAAATCCTTGTGGTTGGGTCATATAGATTCGCTCTTTAATATTACCATAGAAATAAGCTGATTTTACATCCAGCTGTACATGCTGCCAACCAAGCATAGAAACAAGTAAAACAAAAAGAAATCTTATGATAGAAAAGTTCACTACCGGTGAAAAAATATCGGCATAATCTATACCACACCTTTGTTTAAACTCTAGCAACCAATCTGGCTTTGTAACTTTTAATTTTATTTTCATCATCTTTCTTTACAGTGTAAACCCATCTATTGCTTATTACCTTGCATTTGGTGTTTATCAACTAACTCCCACACTTTTCTAACGTTGATTATTTTTAACTCATCTAACATGGCCTTTTCCCACTCGTTTTTCTCGGGAACATTTTGAGTATCCTCATAGGGGTAATTCGAGGTTATATACCTCTTTTCTCTCTTGGTACATGTCATTTAAATAATCATCTACTAAAGTACTTTCATCATTATCAGACTCAATCAGGTTTAACATTTGAATTTGGTTTTAATGGTTTAAAACAAAATTTGGTTTGATCATATTCGATTTTATTCCTTTCACAGTATGTTTTCGCTTCTTTGTTTGATCGTAACCTAGTTTTATCTAACTGGGGATAATAAACGATTCTATCGCTTAGATTTCGCGGTTTTTCAATCCTTTGCCAATCTGAAATAATTAGAGGTTTAAGCGTTGTGGCGATTCACCACGATCGTTTTCCTCAAATTTCTGATTTTTTTACCTTCCGTTTCTTCCTCAGATTCTATTTGTGTGATCAGTTCAGGGTTGATATTTTCAAAGATCGCAAATTGTGGTTTGCTCCGACCAAATAATACATTAACTCCGTTTTTGTTTTCATCGATTTTTACATGTATCGTTTCTTCAGTGCGTCTGTACTTGGTAGCCAAATACGGTAACCTTTCGTCCTAGCAGCGTACCCTATTATTATTCCCTTATCGGCATTTACTTGCAACTTTATACGTTTCACTTTGGGGGTGTTTCAATGAACGTCACACTTGAGCAGCACAACTAGGTATTGGTGACGGTCCGGGATCAATCCCAAAGGGAAAGATCCGATGACACCACGTAATTTTGAACCACGGTCAGATGACGAGGCAACACCTGAGCTGGCACCCCACTCTCCAAACTTCACACCACGCCAACGTGAGGACATTTGAGGCCACGACAGATTTAACGTACACCAGCCCCCTTTGCACACGACGGTGTTTGGCTGGATTCGAACTCGCAACCCTTCGGTTGCTAGTCCGTTACTCTTCCAACCGGGCCACCGCGGCACTCGTTTCACTTTGGGGGTATTTCAATTAACGTCATACTAGAGCAACACAACCGTTTCACTTTGGGAATGTTCACATAAGCTAACGAGCCAAAAACTTTTAAATGACGAACAGAAGGTTTATATCCTGTCCATATTTCGTACGGAGTTTTATTTTTAGTTAGATAATGCTCGGATCTGTTTTTTACATACACAAAGCAATGTAAGGCTTCCGCCCAAAATCTTGCTTGTAACCCGCTAATGTAAAGCATAGCTCCCTTCAATAGCTATTCGATTATATCGTTCTGCTATACCGTTTTGTTCCGGCGTGTACTTGGATGTTCTTTCCATTTTAATTCCAAGATCTTTAAGATAACCTTCGAACTCTTTGCTACAGAATTCTTGACCAATATCAGTTTTTACACATTTAAGTTTAACCCCCTAATTGCCGTTCATTTCTAGTTAGGTACTCCTTAAATTGAGAAAATACTTCAGATTATAACAAGGTGGGTGAATGGAGTTTGATTGACTAAGTATCTCGGGGGTTAAAATTAACAAAACATTTTTTACATATTTACATGTTGGGTACTAATTACGAGAAAACATAAAAGTATTACAGGACCAGCGCAAACGCGCGTCTGGAAGGAAGGAAGGGGCAGAACCTCTTTTCTTAAGGGGGAAAAATGTCATTCGTTTTGATGACGTACTTGGCGACATGCCAAGAAGGGGTTGAGTTGTTATGGGGTGAGTAGTAGTTCAGTTCAATTCACTAAGTTTGATCCGCTACACTCTTCCCCTCAACCTGCAATCAACCGTCCTCGGGAGGTAGGTTGCACGACGTGGAGGCTGTAAACGGCGAGGTGGACCGGAAAGGTAATGTCTCTTTTGGGACCTCGATGATGGACAACCACGTGTATCGTCAGAATTGCTGGCCTCGGCAGAAGGATTCTGCTTCTCCTGGTCATCAGGCAACATCTTTGGTCGTCCCCTTCTGCGAATCGGCGCCACAGGTCGGGAATCAGGACCGTTGTAGGGTACAAGGGCTGACACATGGTAGTTTCCTACAGGTGAAGAAAGATCACCTTTAGCAGCAACTGTGTAAGAGATAGGAGACCTTTGTGACACAATTACATATGGGCCATCACGCCGGGGCATAAATTTTGAAGTTTTACCTTTCTCAGCCTTACTTATTGGGTGCAAAGCAACCCAAACGTTGTCACCCGTCTTAAACTGAGGTGATGGTTTACGACTTTTGTCCGCATACTGTTTATGCTTGTCTTGACATTCTTCAACACGATCTTTTATTTGCTTCGTGAAAGCGGCAAATTTTTTTAGATAAGGAGTTATCTCTGGAACGAAATTGCCATTATCTACAACACTTCGAAAATCGTGCGATATATCATCTACAGTGCGCAGCTCTCTACCAAACTGCAGATAAGCAGCAGTTTGTCCTGTTGAGTCGCACTTGGCGGTGTTTAAAGCAAATCTAATAGTTGGTAACTTTTCGCTCCATGTGGTGTGGTCATCACCCACTAATATTGCCAAACATGGTTTCAAATCTCGGTTCTTTCTTTCCACAGGATTTGCTTGAGGATGATAGACTGGTGTCAAAGTTTGTTTAATATTTAAAAGGTAGCATACTTGTTGTGTTACGGCACTTATAAATTGGGAGCCATTGTCACTAATGACTCGTCCTGGCAACCCGTATCTCATAAAAACTTCCTCAATCAGAATTTTTGCACATTCCTTAGGAGTAGCGTTGGTTAACGCAAACAGTTCTACCCACTTAGTGGAGCAGTCTTCTATGATGAAGATCCACCTTTTTCCATCTTGTCTCGGGTAAGGGCCCAAAGAGATCTAAGGAAATAGTTTCAAATCGCTGTGAGTAGATAGGTGTCTGAAGAAGTCCAGAGGGTTTTTGGTTTCTAGGTTTGTACCGACAACAATCAGTACAGTTCTTCACATATTCGGTAATGTATCTTCTCATACCAATCCAAAAGTACCGCTTTGCTATTCTGCTATATGTTCCTTCGATTCCATAATGACCAGCTGTTGGTGCATCATGATGTTCTTTAAGAACCTTCTCTCGTTCTTGAATAGGTACAACCAGCTGAGCCTCTTCGGACTCAGAGTCAGGAGAATATCTATATAAGACTCCTTGGTTCATGAGGTAACCTCTCTCAGAATAGTTTACAAAATTCTCGTCTTTTTCGATACTATCAAAAGAATCGATAATTTTCCTGAGATTTTCATCTTTCAGTTGCTCTTTTCGAATATCTCCTGGATTACGCGAGGGCATATCAATGGATATGGTACACATTTCACAAGTTCCTTCCGTGTGTTGGCAAAAAGGTCTTGACAGCATGTCAGCTATAACGTTAGCTTTATCTGGAATGTATTCCAACTTCAAGTTGAAGGATTGGACCTCTAAAGCCCATCTCGCTAATCGTCCAGTAGGAGACTTTAAATTCATTAGCCATTTAAGAGGCTGATGGTCAGATGCAACAGTGATTTCTTGCCCTTCTATGTAAGCACGGTACTTCTTCAATGTCCATACTACAGCTAATGCTTCACGTTCCGTTGTCGAATAATTTCTTTCTGCACTTGTGAGTAATCAACTGGCATATTCGATAGGATGCTCTTCAGGTCCAGTACCTTGTAAAAGAACTGCGCCCAGTGCATAGTTACTAGCATCAGTTCGAATAGTGTATGGCTTGGTTGAATCATTTTGACTAAGAATAGGTGGACTAATCAAAAGTTGTTTCAAGGTTTGAAATGCATAATCTTCTTTACCCCATTTCCAGCTGACATTCTTCTTTGTAAGATTGCTTATGGGTCTTGCAACTTCTGAAAAGTTAGGAATAAATCTCCTGTACCACGAGCAGGTCTGTAGAAATGACTGCACTTGTTTAACAGTCCTTGGGGGTGGCATTTTCTGAATGACAGCAGTTTTCTCTGGATCCACTTCCAGGCCAGACTTTGTTATGTAAAGTCCTAGATATTTAACACGGTTACACGCGAAAGGACATTTCTCACGGTTAGCATGCAACTTAAATTCTTGTAGTTTCTTGAAAACAGCTTCTAAGTTATAAAGATGTTCTTGAAAGGTTTCAGACAATATGATAATATCATCTAAATAAGAAAGAACTAGCACATCTTTCAACGAATTCCGAAAATTGTCTATTAATCTCTGAAAAGTTGCAGGGGCGTTTTTTAACCCAAAAGGCATTCTGCGATATCTGTAAGTTCCGAAAGGACAAATGAAAGCTGTCTTATCACGATATGCAGGGTTTACTTCAATTTGATGATAACCTGACTTTAAGTCAATTGTAGGCATGTATGAGGTGTGTTTTACGTCATGAAGCAAGTCGTCCATCCTGGGGAGGGGATAATTATCAGTTACTGTATTGTATTAACTTTTCGGTAATCAATGCATAAGCGCATTTTCCCATTAGGTTTAGGAACTAATACTACAGGTGAAGCGTACGGAGATTCACATTCTTCTATAGTACTATTTGCCAAGAGTTCATTCAATTCTTTTTTAAAACTTCTTTCTTGGCAGGGGACATGCGATAGGGTGGCAGCGAAACAGGAGGATTCTTTCCTGTATTAATATAATGTTGAATCTTGGGAGTTGCTTCTTCCCCTGGTTGGAATATACCTGAGAAATTCTCTAACAATGCGTTTAATTCTGTTTTTTGTTCTCTAGTGATGTGTCTTCCTTCATCGTCTCTCAAATGTATTGAATTGACATCTGCTTTTGCTACTTCGACAGTTCTTTGGAAAGTGTCTTCAGGAAAGGGAAACTTTCGTCTCGGACAGTTACTAAAAAACCAGTGGTGGTTTGGAACATTCAACACTATTTTGGCTTTGCGCAAAAAGTCTGTCCCTAACAGAGTTCGATTGTCTTTCGCTGTTGGAAAGGCTAATAATTCGGTTCTGACCAAACGTCCTTCAATTTCGATATCTACCTGGGCTTTGCGTACCTCGGTTTCTCTCTCAAAACCATCAACAAGTGTGACGTTGAGAACTGTTGCTTCAAATTTTATTCCTTTTTCTCTCAAAAGTCGGTATAACACTTCACCAGCAATCGAGTTACTCGCTCCAGTATCAGCACATGCTATACCATTCATCCCATTTATTGTGATTCTTAATAGGGTTGTTTGAGATTGTCGAACTGAACACGAACGAAGATGCAAAGAGCCAAATTCTGTTCTTTCCACTGTTGTAACTGGAGAACAGGTGGGACATTTCGGCTTTATAACTCCCACTTTTCCGCATCCATAGCAACTAAGTTGAGGTCGGTCCTCACTCTTAATGCCGTTTCTAGGATGAAACGTTTTCGTTTTCTGTGGATCAAACTTGACATTTCTACGCTCATTTCGTGGTCGAAACTTCGGAGACTCCTTTTTCTTAGGTTCTTGAGTTACGTTTCTCGGTTTCATACTTCTGACTTCCTCATAGGCATCTAATTTGTCTGCTAACTCATTGGGATCGATCCAAACACACCAATGGTCAAGGAAGTGTTCTTTGTATTCAGGAGGAGTTCGTTTCTTTATTTGGTCAGCAATCGTTAGATCCTTTAATTGCTCAAATGTTGTAACGTTCAGTTCTGTGAGCCAACCCTCAAAGTAATTTCGTAAATAGAAATAATAATCGCGCCATGTACTATCGAGACTTCTGCGATGTTGTACACAAAGTTGACGGAATTTTTCAGCGCTCATTCTAAAACGCGTAAGTAGAATCTGTTTAATGTGATCATAATTCTGAGCATCCGCATCGGTCTCTTGTGCTACCAACTTAGCAATGTCACTTGGGAGGAGACCGATCAGATAAACTACCCATTTCGTAACTGGTACCCTCAAAAAAGTTAACTGCTTTTCAAACAAATTTATGAATAAACTCATATCGTCCGTTTTCGATCAAAGCTAGGGACTAGCCTCTTCAACTCTAGTTTAGGAAAATCTGTGTCAACAGTAGACAGAACAGATTGTGAGTCGGTGTTCGTATTTATAGCAATTGCCTGCAATTTTAATTTTTCTAGCTCAAACATTCTCTCCTTTTCTTTTTCAGCAGCAAGCAGCTCTTTTTCTTTTTCAGCAGCAAGTAGTTCTCTTTCTTTTTCAGCAGCAAGTAGTTCTTTTTCAGCACGTTCTTTTTCTTTCCTTTCACTAATCATACTATTAAGTAATTCCTTAGTAAATTCTTCATCATGTGTTTCGCTTTTTAGTATAGCATCTTTAATATCAATTATCTTAAAATTATCATCGATAGGAATATCAAGTTCATTTGCTAATGCAATCAAGTCCTGTTTCTTACCCTTAGCCAAATATGCCATTGTGCCACTTATTTAAAACAAGGGTAATACAAAATAAGCAATTCTACTATAGCACTAATAAATCAAAATGTAACATTGATGGCATTCACAATTTAATCATAACAAAATATTCATGCATTATATTCATAATCAATTCAAAATAATGCAAAGCAATAAACTAATAATATTTCAAATCATAATGGGCAGTATCATAACATGCAAACATTAGATTTCCAAAACATAAATATTACTCCAAATCAATACTTTATCAGTATCATTTATAAGCATCTAATTTTCCAAAATTTAAGTATTCCAAATCAATACTTCTATCGAATATTTCTTAAAATGGCTAAAACTATTTCTCTTCTGTTTTATAAATAATACTTCTGTTTCCGGAAATCTGGAGAAACTCCAACTCAGAATTCACCATAGAATTCTATTTCAAAACAAAACTTCAATATTAACGAAACGGTGGACGTTAATTCTATTGAAAACAGAAGTCTTTACAAGTTACTAATACTTATGTAACTATATCTTCTCGAGAAACAAAACAATTTTTATGCTACTTATAGCATTTTCAGATAGTAATTAAGAAGTACTCATCTGTAAAATTCCGTCTGCTGGAATCGTCATTCAGGAATCCAAACTCCAACTGCGTAGTTCGTTGATATCTTCAGGCATTTGGTAATACAAATTCGAACAGGCTTGTTCGTAAATCGGGTTTAAATCCAGGCCACGACGTAGGGCGCCATTTTTATAACAAGGTGGGTGAGTGGAGTTTGACTAAGTATCTCGGGGGTTAAAATTAACAAAACATTTATTTACATTTTGGGTACTAATTACGAGAAAACATAAAAGTATTACAGGACCAGCGCAAACGCGCGTCTGGAAGGAAGGGGCAGAACTTCTCTTTTCTTAAGGGGAAAAATGTCATTCGTTTTGATGACGTACTTGGCGACATGCCAAGAAGGGGTTGAGTTGTTATGGGGTGAGTAGTAGTTCAGTTCACTAACAGTTTGATCCTCTACAAGATTTATTTTGATAGTAAATACTTCCACATAACGAGAATGGTCGTCTATGATAGATAAGAAGTATTGAGCACCTCCTAATGAGTTAACTGGACTTTTACCCCATAAATCCATGTGTACCTTTTCTAAAATATTTTTCGTTATTAGTTATTTTTAAACTAGTTCTTGTGGATTTTGTTACTTTACACATATCACGAGGTTCAATTTTACCATTTAAATTTTCAATACCTTTTACAATATTATTTTCACTCATATGCTTTATTAAAGGTAAATTAATATGGCAGAAATGTTTATGAACTAATTCAGAACTTAAATTAGCATTATATGCACTCTCATAACAAACGTTTTCATTTATAATTTCTGCATATCCTAATACAACAAGGGCCGCGGTGGCTCGGTTGGAAGAGTAACGGATTAGCAACCGAAGGGTTGCGAGTTCGAATAGCCAAACACCGTCGTGTACAAAGGGGGCTGGTGCACGTTAAATCTGTCGTGGCCTCAAATGTCCTCACGTTGGCGTGGTGTGGAAGTTTGGAGAGTGGGGTGCCAACTCAGGTGTTGCCTCGTCATCTGACCGTGGTTCAAAATTACGTGGTGTTGTCCTCGGATCTTTCCCTTTGGGATTGAGCCCGGACCGTCACCGTAGCCCGTTGTGTTGCTCCAGTGTGACGTTAATTGAAATACCCCCTAATACAACATATAATTTATCAACTCTATTTACAGTATAAAAATATTTACCATTAGATTTATACACAATCATTTTGTTTTTACCTCATTTAATATTTAATCCTGCTATATCCATCTTAGCTCCACTCATTAAATTGCGTCTCATATTAGGTGCATATAGAACATTTAATAATTCAACTTTAACATCGAGAGCCATCTTTAATATTAAAATGTATGGTACCTGTTATCTCGGATAAGCTGTTTTTGTCTCCAACTAGTACTCGAGTCGGCGTGATGCTTTTGAATGAGTTGAACCACTCCCGTCTATTGCAGAAATGTACGGTCGCCGCTGTGTCGATCAACCATTCACCATAAGAATCATCTAGCAGAGTCATTGACAGGGCTTCGTCGAAGTTTCCGTCAGCAAATGATGCCTGCTGTATGTATTCGCCAACAGTTTCACTGTAGTATGATGAAAATTGTCTCTTCTGGAAAATTGAGCTTTTCGGGAATCTGTTCTACGTCTGCCTTGTCTTCCTTTTGATCAGCAGTGCTCTTGTTGGTGTCCAGTACGCGTCCATTGTGTTTACTTTGAGAATTCTTGAATCTGGTATGGGGAAGATTCGAGTGCTTTCGGAAAGTTGTATGAGCGTCCGTTACTATATCTTGACCAAGATCTTTCATTTTCTGTTGAATTCTTCCAGACTGATTAATCCTTCTACCTTTTTAATCGTAAAATCCTTGTCATCCAGACGGTATAACATTTGCACTACGTT
Source organism: Meta bourneti (assembly GCA_933210815.1). NCBI lineage: Eukaryota > Metazoa > Arthropoda > Arachnida > Araneae > Tetragnathidae > Meta > Meta bourneti. Next base: position 334,499 of record OW119933.1, on the reverse strand, counting down.
GTCGTAATCCGAAGGCAGTTTTTCAATCATTTGAAAACAAACTGCATATCGGGCATAATAAAACCAGCATCTTCAATCATTTTTCTTTTTTCGGAGATTCTCTTACAGAACAGTCCAACTTGTTCACTTTCTGGTTGAAATTTAATTTAATAGAATTCGTCTACTAGACCTGCAAGTCTTGCCCTGAAAGATGGTTCAAAATTGGTTTTTCCATTCTCCGTAGCTAATCAAAGTTTGCAATTGTTGCTCCACACCTTGGAAAATTGTAGTGTAGGCACGAGCTTTTCTCCATCTGTACGCTCGTTTGTCACGCTCTGCTGCATCAGAAGAACTATTCAGAGTTGAATAATTGGAAATATTCAAGCTCTGATCTAGATGATCTCCGTATCATTTATACATAACTTCGAGCTATAACTCATCTACCCTATCATTTACGAACTCAGAAGAGAACCCAGCATGCCGTCCACTTCAAAAAAATAAATATTTGCAGCTTTCTAACGTCAAAGCAACCGTTCTTCACGATAAAGATGACTCAATCATCAGCAAAGAGAACTTTGACAAATCAAGGACATTTTGGTTAAAAATTGTCCATTGGATTGGTTCATTTGGATTAGGAATCGAAACTAGACACTGGAGCAACTGGATCCGAGTTGTCACATCCATGAGCCTCAGTTAACTTTAACAAAAAAACACTCGAAGTGTATGAAAAAAGTCATAATTTTTAAAAAAGTAATAAAAATCAGATTTATTTGATTTAAATAAGATTTTTATTGGATTTTAATTAATTTGTGCCACAGTATGATTAAACTCGTTAGATATGAGACATGTAAATCACGGGATAGTTTCTTAATAGTATTAATTTATGATAAACATTAATATATATGATTTAGAAAATATTGCAGGGAAATTTTTGAAAGATTAACGCAATTGAAATTATAATTGGGCTTTGTTACTTTTATTCTTTCATTTGAATTGGATTTCATTATACAAATTCATAATATACTTAAAATTCTAAATAAAAACTAATTTTAATAAGGGAAGGAAAATTAAATTTTCTGTGAACCAACTTGTTTCAAGTGTGAGTAAATTAAGTTTAAAATATTCTTTCTACAAATGCAGAAGTAGCTTATGGTGATAAGATGGCTTTATGATCTTTCTAAACACTAAAATATAAACGTGTTTCCCCATTCAAAAGGATTCAATGTTTTCGCTAAGAGGAAATCAAGAAACTTGTATGCTTTCTTTTGAATTTTCTTTGTTGCAGGCATGATACTTGATGAATATTAAGAGGTTCTTTCTATTTCAACTCAGTTGATTTTCTTCCAAAGGCTAAATAAGCTAGGAAGTGAGGAGCACCCATACTCTCTTTTAACATACTGAAAACAAATGTTAGAGTTATTTATCATAAATAGCAAATTCCCTCATGAAAAGGGCATCAGTTCAAGCATGTGCAACCTTCCTACGGGGAAGACTCAAAATTAACATAAACATAAGGAATGAATGTTACAAATATACCGATAATATCGATAATTATTTGAATTAAATTAAGAGTTTTGAAATACCCTTAGATATGAAGCAAGTGATGTTTTACATCCCTCAGTTCTTTCTCCAAGTTGGCACCACTGCATCCCAATACTGCCATCTCTAATAGGGAATTCAGCTATTTTCGGTTAAAAAAGGTCATTTGTCTTTACTGAGTGGGTGCAAATTTTTAAATTATTTGAATAAAATGACATACATTCTGTTCCTAGTTATTTAATTTTTAAGCTTCAACTAAGAAAAAAGAAAATTTGATTTAAATCATGAATTTTAAAATAAAAATCAAGCTGATTTAAGCATACCCTGGTGTGAACTGAACTCAAATCAGCTTACAACTCAAAAGGCCCTGCAAAAAAGGCGGCCTTAAAACAATTTAGCAATATGACTGACAGTGAAAATATGGTTGATCACGTGAACATTTCTTCGAAATTGTGGGTAGGTTCCAGGAACTGGACATTGCTATAGCTACGATCTACTTTCGATACACCTATTGTACAGCATTCCTAACCATTTCGAAAATTTCCGGTGAGCGATTGAAGTGAAATTCCAAGCCCATTTTTAGAATAAAGCTGGAAGAATGAAAGGGAAGCCCGATTCACAAAAAGCCTTTTTCTCATCCAACAATAAAGATACCAAAAGCATAAAGGATACACGAAGAATTGGAGGCCAAAACGAAACATGCGTGATAAGACATTCCAAACTAAAGTGTAACTACTGTTCAAAAATAGGACAGAGCTTCAGTGTCGCAAGAAAATAGCCGATAGAAAAGCTGCTTCTTCAAAACAAGCTACCATATCACCAAAGTGCCTGACGCTCATTCTGCGAGTTTCCACAGCGCCAAGCTATGGAAGAAAACGGCATTTTATTACCTTTCATGTGTAACGACGAAAACCTTTTCCTCGAAAAAACAAAGAAACGAACTTATTAATGAAACGAGCTGTCGACTGCTGAAATAATTGGGAAATTCTGTATCGCAGTGGGAAAGGAACAAAAACTTTGCCTTGAAAATGTTTTGCGTGTTCTAGAACTAAAAAGTAACTTGCTGTCAACATCACACAAAAGCTACCGCTAACAATCGCCGTGTCACCTTCACCGAGCTAGAAGGGTATTGGGTATTTCAATTAACGTCACACTGGAGCAACACAATGGGCTATTGGTGACGGTCCGGGATCAATCCCAAAGGGAAAGATCCGAGGACAACACCACGTAATTTTGAACCACGGTCAGATGACGAGGCAACACCTGAGCTGGCACCCCACTCTCCAAACTTCCACACCACGCCAACGTGAGGACATTTGAGGCCACGACAGATTTAACGTGCACCAGCCCCCTTTGTACACGACGGTGTTTGGCTGGATTCGAACTCGCAACCCTTCGGTTGCTAGTTCGTTACTCTTCCAACCGGGCCACCGCGGCCCCCCGAGCTAGAAGGAAAAGAGTAATCGAACCTCTAAGTGCTGAACGAAATGGAGACTTCATCACTCCAAGCGTTTGAAACGCTTGCTGTGTGTGTTGTGTGTAGCAGATCTATCTTAAACTTGGGAAAGAGAAATGGAAAGAGTAAGATCAATTAACTAAATCGGATTTATTTATGAATACTTGTTGAATAGAAAAAGAAAACAAATTTGAATTTAGTTTAATGGTTGCCACACAACAGACACTAATATTTTATTGCTCTCAACACCCTCAATAAAATTTCAGTTCAACAGCTTTTTTAGAGTCAAATTGGGTCTGTTACGATGTCCAATTTGATCCTCCGTTTTAATGTACAGTCTGTAAAAAGCGAATCATTCTCCCTTATTTCAAGCACTATTCATAATAAAGCAAATTCAATAGGGAATAACGCCCTTTACAAATTCTAGCATTGTATGAGGGACCGTCTTCATATCAAATTTTGTATAAACAACAAAATTTCCAATGGCAACACCATGTTTTGATGCCTTAATCAGATTTTACATCGTCAAATTAATCTAAATATGAAATTTCATGAATTTACTATCGTTATATCCGGAGATATTCAATGTTAAAGTCGTTGTCCATTTGTCGTAGATTGATATTATTTGTAGTTATATGAACAGGAATTGCTTGACTAAAAGAAGATTACTAAGAACCTTAACCCTCCTGGTGGTTGTCTCGACGAGGTATCTCGTCATTCGCAAAATTGACCAGATCTTGATGGACGAGAAATGTGGAAGGAATGATAGTCAATATTTACTGTTTAATTTTACCGTCAACTTTTAACAGTTAATGATAACTGTTAAACTTATTCACAAATTGTTTTTAGTAACTATTAAATAAGCTTTACATAATAGCACACTGTTATCGCAAGTTAGCAATAGCCGTTAAGACGTATCGTAAAAACAGTTTTGCCCATCCTTACTATTAGATTGAACATTGTTCAGCTGTACCACATATTACAGGTAGAAGGCAATGTTCGTTAGATTGCATAAATGATGTTTCCAAACATTTTTCAAAAATTTACACATTCCTCGGGTTTGACATAAATTTTTTCAACTTTTGGATGCCCCTAAACTCACCGTAGTGAAGACAATTTAAGTGTAGCGGAAATACTATCCAGAGGAAAGAACTGAAATTTTGTATAGTAATATTAAAAACCTTTCTGAATCGATTTCTGTTGTAATATAGCAAGGCTCCTATTCATAATTTTTTCGAATTTTTATTTAATCGCAAGCTACAAATTATTTAAAAACTAAAACATGTATATTTTGCTTGGGTACCTTAATAGCAACATGTTATAAAATATCAGTGCTGTAGGAATATTATTTAGGAAGATATCCATATAAGGTCTGGGAAACAGATTAACCATTAGGAGCTCCAAACTTCCCGTATTCTTAAACGGCTGGACCGAATGACATGAACTTTGGTATCTGAAGTTAAATTATGATATAAATTCGATATTTTGTGTCGAAATAGGGGATTACTATCGGAAATTACGAAGTTGGCGCTCAATTTTAGTGTGAAGACGGCCCCTTATGCAAATTGTATGCATATGAATTTATAGAAGACGTTATTACCTGTCGAATACCATCTTTGAATTTGCTCTACTGTTAAAATTGTTTGAATGATGAGGGGTAGTTTTTTCCGCGACTATACATCATATCCAACGTTCTCCGTCCAGAATCTTTCGTTGCACAAATAATGTAGCTAATGTCGATGGTATTTCATCCGTTTATGATGCTCGGGATTCTTGGAACTCATCCTAGATCTTTCATCTTAAAGTTATTACTCATTATCTTCACATCATTTGTCTTTCATTTGATCCCACTCTCCGCATTCATCGACTGATAGAAGATATTTTCTTTAATCTTGATGTATGAACAAGTCATTCCACTCCTCTAAATCCACTTTCCAATATAACTTCAATGAACCTTTCATTCCAATATCGTTATTTCTTCAGACCATACAATTTGTTTAACCTATGTACTGTTTATTTCTTAGTTTTCATTTCTATAGGCTTTTTTAAGTACACTTCTCTGATATCTCCTTACAGGAAAGCACTGCATACATTCATTTGATAAATAGATTCTTTTCTCTGGTTTGCTATTGTCAAAAGTATTCTCACTGTAATTTTGTTTTAGAATATTAATTCTGAATAATCAAAATCGTCTGGTTGAAAACTTCTTGCTACCAAACGTGCTATTCTCCATCTGCTACCTTTTCCCTAACAACTCACTTCCTGCCAATCACATGGTAATTTTCTTTGATTTTCGTTTCTATCCACGTCTTCAAGTGATTGCAGCTCATCATTTATTTCTTCTTTCCAGTTTTCTGCCTTCAGATTACATAGTTTCTTGAGAAAGGTCAATGGTTCTTCCATTTTCCGGCAAAATAGCACTGATAGTCGTACTTGTACTCAAGACTCTGGTTCCTTAATTCTCAACTGTTTTCAACTTCTCTTGATTCCTCTTGAATCAGATCTGTGGGCTCTTCAAGTGTATCTGCCGTATCTTCACTCTAGGTTTTCATCAATTTTTATCTTCAGGTGTTTCTTTTCCTTGAGGTTTCGTACTTTTGATTTTGGTACAGACACCGCATCTCTTACATCTCCTTTATTTTCAACTGGAAAGATTAGTCTGTACCATTTCATTTCATTTCCATAGCCAACGAACAGTTCTTAGAGTTCTCATTTTCTTCTTTTGGTACATGAACATACACCTTATTTCCAAATACTTGAAACAAGTTAACATTCTCAGGACTTTTGGCAAACCATATTGTGTCCAGAGTAAAAACAGGTTTTTGAATATTTTATGAAGATTTGGAAGTTTCCTCCAAAGGGAACTATGTTAAATCAAAATGGTAGAACCATTGTTTTTATTTCTTTTCTCGTGAACTTTATAATTGCATTTTACATATTATTCAAATTTGGTACAATGTTTAGTTTCTTTTGACAATTTCTCGATTATTAGTATAGCCATTGTATTTTTTTGTGAACTTTATAATTGTACTTTATATATGATTCAAATTTTGGTGTCTCCATGGACTAAAGCAAAACACGTTACCAGTTCAATCTACATTCTTGTGAAAGTGCAAATGACTTAACACATACATCGCCAAGCTCCCAGTATTTTTGCAAAGAGCAATCAAATGACCTATGCATAACTCAAACTTTGTGGTTCGCGGATAACATGCTACCTTCAACGACGAGACCCAACCGACCTCTATTCCTGAGACTCCATCAATTCCATTGTGACCTGCTTCCTCGGCGACCAGTGCTTGCCGATCTAGGCCCCTGAGCTACTGCGTTCCTGCCCTCGACGTTGCCATGTTGAATTGCTTCCTCCAACAACCAGTGCTTACCGATACCGGCTCCTGAGCTACTGCGTTCCACCCTCTACGTTATCATAATCATTCACCCCCCCCCCCCGCCGACCATCCTTGCCGCCGACCCCTCCTGGACCGCAGCATTCCTGCCTTCGACATTGCCATGGTGATTCGCCGCTTCAGCGAGCAGCACTGAATGGTCACCGCTCCTGGACCATTGCGCTCCTGCCCCAACGTTGCCTTGATGATTCGCCGCCTCATCTACGGTCCTTACCGACTCCGCTCCTCGGCTACAGCGGCCTTCGTCTCGGTGTTGCCATGGTGATTGGCTCTTTCCTCGACGACCAGACCATGACCCACAGTTGATATCCCAGCGGATGGTAACTCGTGGTTTCTGCTCCTCGGAAGTGCTTTGCCGCGATCATAGCTGTCTCTCGCCTCTGCAACGATGCTCCGCGCACGTTCGAGCCACATTGTTTCGAGATGTGCATGTTCATGAACGCAATCCATATTCCGGCGACTTGACTCTCATTTCTGCAGCAAGTTTATTCAACTGACATTTCGCGAATTACTACAATTTACATGGCGTTTTGCTACATGATGGACAACTGACACTTTCCCAATTGGTATTATTTACATGGTGTTTTTGCTACATGATCAACTGACAGTTTTTTTATTACTTTTGTTCACGTTTTACTCTTCCTAGGACATGTTACTATTGTGTTGTGTTCTACATGTGCTATTGCAAAAAAATTAATTGTATAATTAATTTTTCCCCGAATCCGGTTGGAGTGTTGTGTGTTGGTTCACGAACACACCACTTCAATCTGGTCGATTAAATTCAGAGTGACAGCCATGAGATCAGTGATGCCATTTATTTTTTAATTCCTTTATTTCTCAATTCCGTTTTCTTCCTCGCTTCAGTGACGCTCATTAGCTATGCTAAGAATCTTCCAGAAAGTTACGTCATGCCAAGTCTTGTGTCCGTTTGGCAAATTACAAATGAGCTAGTTTGAAAATAGCGAATCAGGAAGTCCAGCTCCCTTGATTGACAAGACCATATCCCCTGAGTGACAATCCCCGTGGACAGGAAGAACACGCTCTTTTTTCGCCTCAGTCCTTGCAGTTGTGTGAGAAACGCGTAGAGCGTTTGTCCTTGCCATTTTCTTTTGATGACGAGCGGGAATCCCCAAGAGACGTCATGTCTCTCCTAAGCTAAGTTCCTTTTTATTTAAGGGGGCACAGTACCTTCCAAACCTTAAAAAAAAATTGATTTTCCAATTTTGATCTATTTAGATAGTTTGAAATGTTCTGATTCTGGCAAAAAAAATTCGCTTTCGTTCGTTCGTAATGAGGATTTTTTTTAACACGCCTATTTTTATTTTCAGCTGTTCATTTGTTTACGTTTCTTAGTTTTGGTTTGGAATTACGCTATTAATTTTTGGAATTATGCTATTTATTTTTTCGAAAGTTTAATAATAATATTTTGCTGTAACAAATATAAGCAGAATATGTACTACTCAACTCTTTCATTTCACAAATCTATTTGTTTACTTGAACGCACGTGAATGCTAAAAATAACTATTTCAACTTTAATTGCATTTATCTCAGAATGGTAATTTTCAAGCTTGCGCGCACTATAACTCTGCAACTAATGAACGTAGACTCCTGAAATTTTGAATGAAAATAGGGCTTCAAAATGAAATCAAAATTTTACTCAAAAGCTAAAAATATATTAAAAATTTTTGATGTAGTATGAGCGAGAATTTGGAAAAAATTAATGAAGTGAGATATTAATTGATTGTTATATTTATGTGTTACTTAACTACTATTTTTTGGTTTTAATTTAAAATAAAAGCATTGTGTTACTCATATCAGCCATTAGTTTTATAGAAAATGCACAAGATGACTCAGAATGTTGCGCACAAGTTATGCTTGTAAAAAGTATGTTAAAAATGACCTTATGTAAATTCTAGTAAAATATTATTTAATTTTTAAAAATCAAACCAATTTTTCTGCATTGTGCAGTATAAATAAACCTTTAAAAAAATTTCATTATGATACACATAACACTTTTGGTGATAGTTTACCGAAATTAGGCTATTTTACCTGTTCATTTGTATACTTAAAGGTACTGTGCCCCCTTAACATTATGAGCTCCAATTTTTCTGTACTCATAACTTCGAAACTGTAAGACCTGACATGAAATTTGGTATCTGAAGTTAAATTTAGGTATAGGTTCGAAATTGTGTGACAAAATAAAGGGTTTCTATTGCAAATTATGAAGTTGTGCTCAATTTTAATATGATGAAGACGGCTCCTTATGCAAATTTTATGCATTTGAATTTACAGAAGACGTTAGTTTCTATCAAACGCCATCTTTGAATTTTCTCTACTGTTAAAATTGCTCAAATGAAGAGGGGGTGTTCGTTTTTTCTGCGACTATACATAACTCAGTATGGCTGGAAAAACTGAATCAAAAACCGTTGACGAACGATTGGAATAGCATCTAGAATGTTTACCTGACTTCTTTCATTTACTAATCAAAGAACATGTAGAATCAAATATGGCTATAAACTCTCCAAATGCTTTGCTCTGCCGACAGGCTTACCATGGGGGTCGTGAATAGTATTCTTTTTAACATCTGTATTTACTATCTATTTACGACTCCTAAGTCAATGAACGGTGTAAATTGCCTCCCTTTTGCCGATGATTTAGTGATCTGGAATCAGTCACCAAAGAAAATTGCTATGAGTGGATATTAAAGCACTTGAGGTGAGCTGATGTGGGGAAAATAATGTGATTGTGAATTTAAAAAAAACGCTGTTCAGACCCTTTCTTTGACACACCAGAGTTTTCGCCCAAAGATAAAGTCCAATTGAAAATAGAGATAAATGTATACTTAGGTAGTTGGTGCTCAATTTTTATATAAAGACGGCTTCTTATGCAAATATGCATTTGAATTTATAGAAGACGTTAGTTTCTGTCAAACGCCATCTTTGAATTTTCTCTACTGTTAAAATTGCTCAAATGAAGAGGGATGGTTCGTTTTTTTCCGCGACTATACATAACTCAGTATGGGACGTTTGATAATAATTTAAGTTTGAAATTTTATTCTGAGACAATATCAGAACGGTTCTCTAAAAGGTTGATTGTACTGAAACGGCTAGCAGGTAGTACGTGGGGTTGTGCCTATTCCTTTTAACACTACATATAAAACCTGTGCCTCTTATATCGTACTGCTGTGAAGTCCTTATAACCTCTAATAAGCAAGTATTAGAAAAGTTAGAGAAACTACAGAACTAGCCTTATGGTTAGTCACTGGCGCAGTGAAATCCACACCAGTACATGCAATATAATTGTAGACAAGGAACTATACCATTACAAACGTTTGTACAGTCGCGGGAACAATACGAACCAACCCTCGTCATTCAAACAATTTTAACAGTAGAGAAAATTCAAAGATGGAATTCGGCAGGAAATAATGCCTTCTATAAATTAAAATGCATATTTTCATAAGGGGCCGTCTTCATATTAAATTGAGCTTCTTCATAATTTCCAATTGCAAACCCCTATTTTGAGATAGAAAATTTCGAATCTATATCACAATTTAACTTCAGATACCAAGTTTCATGTCATTCAGGAATACAGAAAGTTTGGAGCTCCTAGTGTTAAATCAGCTTCCCAGATTTATGGATATCTTCCTAAATAATATTCCTATAACCCTGACATTTTGTAGCATGTTGCTATTAAGGTACCCAAACAAAATTTACATAATGTTTTAGTTTTAAATACTAATTACTGAATTAATATTCGAAAAAATTATGAACAGAAACCTTGATATATTTTCACAGAAATCTATTCTGAAAACTTATCACCACAAAAATTTTCAGCTCTTTTCTCTGGATAGTTTTTGCGCTACACAAATTTTCGTCACTACTGAGATTTAAGGGTTCATCCAAAAGGTGAAAAAAGTTATGACAAATCTGAGGGAATGTGTAAATTTTTGAAAATTGTTTGGAAATATCTATGTAATCTAACGGACATGGCCTTTACCTGTCACGTGGTACAGCCGAATAATGAATCTAATTGTAGAGATGGGCAGAAAAAACTGTTTTAACGATTAGTCTTAACGGCTATTGCTAACTTGCAATTACAGTTATTATCTGTTAATATGAATATTAGTTAATAGTTACTGAATAAGTTTAACAGTTATCATTAATTGTTAAGAATTGAAGTTGACGGTGAAATTAAACAGTTAAGTATTGATTACCATTCTTTCCAAATTTCTCGTCAAAATTACGTGGCGTTGCCCTTGGATCTTTCCCTTCGGGTTTGACCGTCACTAGTAGCCCGTTGTGTTGCTCCAATGTGACGTTAATTAAAATACTTACCTACCTACCTTGATCTTATATGGAAAAGCAAATAAGATAAAAAAAAACCCCGTTTTGAAAAAATTACCAGATAATACCTAGAAGTCTATAGACCCAGAAGGGATTCATACAAAGACGCTTTGGACATAAGAATATATTTAGAGCTCCCACGCAATCTGTACAACACTTAGAAATTCTTAGGCAGTAACAAAAATTGGACCTGGATCTTGGGGAAACTACTTATAACAAAGTTAATGCATCGGAAATTCTGAGATATTTAGCACTGAACAGTTGAAACAAAATACCTAGAGGACGAAGGATGCGCGTTTATACACACGGGTCCCAATTTGATTACCATTCATATGTACCCTAGGGATCTCAAATCTATTTTCCTTTTATGCTTCTGCAGGAAAATTCCAAACAGCTTTTGATGGGGAAATTTTGGGTTGTTGCAAAGGTTCGTCCCGTTTTTGGTGCTAGATGGCATTGCATGGCAAAAACGAAGTATTATTTACTTCATACGCAGTGATGGTAATGCTGCTCCAATTGCGCCAGCATGCGCCATAGCGTATTGCCTGCTCCAGACTGCTCCAAAACGCCCGTTTTTGCTAAGATTGCTCCAGAGCTGCTCCAAATCGCGTTCGAGTAATAATAAAATTCACTCTTGAGGTCTTCCCCCCGCTATGTAAAAATTACATTCTTGCCTTCATCCCATGAAGCGAACTGAAGAAAAATCTTTAAGCTCTTTGAAGTTTTTAGCAGCATCTTTTCCATTTATTGTAAAACCAAGTGAAGGATCTGCTCTATCATATGAATGGATCAAATATCAATGTGAAACTATTGATAGCTTTCATTTTCCAGAAGTATCAATATGTAGACGTATAGACCATTATTAGAGGAATATATTTAATATAAGAGAATCATCTGGCAAGTTTAAATTTGAGATTTTGCCTATTTTTGTCAAGTCTCTTAAGTTATCGCATGGAAACTTATGTAGAAAGAGGCTTCAGTGAGAACAATCGCATGTTGGAAAATAGGAGTAATCTGACTATACAGTATAAATGGTATAAGGCAAATTAAGTCGCATTTTACTAATACAGAAAGCATAAAGAACTTTCAAGTTATTACGGCTTTGATTAAATCAGTTCGAAATTCCTAGAGGCGGTACCATGACAGATTGCTGTTAGCATCAGAACAAAAAAAGAGAAAAGTAGAAAATATTTGCCATGAGGAAGATTTAAAATTAAAGTCGAAGTAAATTGAATTGCAAAAGGAACTTTCTCAAAAACTATTAAATCGTGATGAAAGCAAGATTTCACAAGGTATTACAGACAGATGAGTGCTGTTGAAAGCGGACAGATTCTTTTTAAAGAAGGTAAGGATAGAATGTCTAAAACGATATGTGCCTTAGAAGAAAACAGAAAGGCGCAGTTGGAATGTAACAAACATAAGAAAAGAAAGTAATATTTTTTGTTTAATAAAATGTTTATTAGTCATGTCAATGTCAAAGTTATTTCTTACCTTGCACATAACTTTATGGAAATGAAAAACACTTGGTAAGTTTTTATGTATGTTTTCTTATTCATTATATATATTTCATCAATTTTAGTAAGTATTTAAAATGAATTTTTTAATAGTTTACAGTTATGTTTATTGTTTATCATTCATAGTCATGTTTAAAGTTTAAAAACCTGAATTTTATTAGTTTCATTATTAAAATATCTTCCACTGCTCCTTTGATGTGCTGCTCCAAAAGACAGTCTGACTGCTCCAAAATGTTAATTTACCTGCTCCAAGATCTGCTCCAAAACACTTTGTAGCAATTACCATCACTGCATACGTGTAAAGTTTTGGTGTTTGAAAGAAGGAATTTCAGCGAGTACTTGGGGAAAAAATTGTGTTTGGTTGAGTTTTTTAAATTGTGTCAAGCATTAAAAATGGCAGAAAATAAGGAGCATTTTCGACAAATGCTTTTTTATTTCCGAAAAGGCAAGAAGTCTTCGCAGACGCAAAAGAAGATATGTGTTGTGTATGGTGAGGGTGCCGCTGACGATTCCACGTGTCGTAAGTGATTCAGAAAGTTTCGTCACCTGAGTTCTTTAGCCAGAAACCTCAGAACTTCTATGAGCGCTGGATTATACAGCTACCGGAGAGAGGGAGGTGAGAGAGATGGAGAAAGGTCATCGAACAGTACGGCACATACTATATTGATTAAATTTAATTTTTAGTAAATAAAATTTTCTTCAATTTTTGTCAAAAAAAAACCGGGACGAACTTTTGCATCAACCCAATAGAAGATATCCGCATTGCTCTCAAAAATTATTGTCTACATCTTAAACTTAAAAATGGTGTACTACTGTGACTCACGTGCAGCCAGCCCTCCAGTCTATGGAGCCTCAATTTCATATGAGGTACACCAATGCCAGTAGCTCCTATTACTTTTACTGTCTAAAAATAAATATATGGTGCTTACTAGCCAACGCCCACCCTTGGCTGTTGGGCCAATTGGTGGCGAGCCGACCAGTAGAGACGGGAAATCTTCCTCGACTCGTCCTCCACGGTGTCTGGTTCTTGGTCCAAAGCCGCCCACTGATGCGGGTGGGCAGCATCCATGACGCCCTGACCGCACAGCGGGCATTGTGGGGAGGGCAACACGTGGATCCTCCATGGCAACAAGGTAGTCGTGTTCAGTTGTAATCCGGAACAGCGCCAATCCGACTGCCCGAGGGTGGCCATGGCAGATCGAAGCACTGGTAACGAGTGAATATATGGACATGCGATATTTTTGGCAATGAACAGGTAAGTCTAGTAAAAAAAAGGAACACCTTTCTACAACACTCAGGTTCTAGGACTTCCACTCGGCAAAACTATGCTTGAGGCATCTGTTGACTGCCAACAAGAACAGCAAGGTAGGATATCTACAAAACAATGAACTAGTGGTTGCCTTGAAGAGGTGCCTGACAAACCACGGCGTGATGTGGTCGCTTTATTGGGCATGATTGTCTTGTCCATCTGCATAGAATTGGTACCATCACTCTTCCTGCCCACTTTGTAATCAGTCTGACCCTATGGACAGATCTGAGCTTCAAAGTAATTCATGGAGACGGATTTCGCGATACTGGAGAGCGAGATAACTTTTAAGGCTATAGCTCCAGCTATATTTATTTTCTCTTTTCTGTAATGGTGCAGAACTCGTCTGTGTTGTATTGTAGTAGTGTTTGTGTTGTACTGTTGTATTTCTTCTGTTTGCATGCCAAATATGGCCCTTGCGCCATAAAACTCCAAAACCAATCAACCATCCTTCTATTTGTATTTTGCATATCTTCTGTTTGTATCTATTCGAAATTTAAAAAATTGTTGCTTTTCAATTGGCTTCAGAAAAATGACCACTTTTGCTGCACGAGTCAATACAAATCTGAAATTTTGTCTCAAACTGTCTTAGATGTCATCTCGATTGTAAAAGCCATACAGAGATGTCTTTATGGGACGATTTGATCCTGTGAGCTTTTTATTTCTTGGAGTCACTCCGCTCTTAGACTCAATCTTCAGCCTTTCTATAAGTACTCGGAGACCCAAGCAAGAATTTTCTCAGCGCTAGTCAATCAAAAGGTAAATGAAAACTAATGATTGTACAAGTTAATTAGTTATTTATTTCAAGAAAAACCTCCCGTTCTGCACGAGTCAATCAAAATCCGAAATTTTGTCTCAAACCGTCAAAGATGTCATCTTAATTATAAAAAGGCATTGCATGGAATTATGGCAGGATTTTATCTTGAGAACGTTTTTATTTCTCGTAGTCACTGCTATATTACGGATTCAAACCTCAGCCTTTTCTTACTCAAGGACTGAAGTAAGTTTTCTCAGTGGCGTTAATCAAGTTAAATGAAAACTAATGGTTGTACAGATTGTTAATTACTTATTTGTTTCAAAAGGCTGAAAGCTGATTCTCAGAGCAAAGCATTAAGGGGAGGGAAGAGCAGGTAAAACGACAGCGTTATCTAATTTCTTAACGCGTGAATGACATCGCGATTTTTCTTCCACGATCCTGCATGATAATCAACAAGATTTACATATTCATCTACCGTGTAGACAAGTTTTTGCGGTTTCCTGGTTGGCATGGTCATGAGAACGGCAGATTAAAACGAGCCTCGTGCTTACAAAGAATACAACCATTTCATACAGCGCTAAAACTCATCTTTATTGCTACTATTTTGATTAGAGGTTTAGTGTTGTCATGGTTGCTGATCGAACAGCATATATTAAAATGAGTCTCGTGCTTACAAAAAATACAATTCACACAATGCTACAACTCAGTTTATTACTGCTATTAGAGGTTTAATGTGATTTCTTGGTTACATGGCGATCCAACAGCATAGATTAAAACGAGCCTCGTGCATACCGACGAAACCAATTCATACAACGCTACAACTCATTTTTATTGCTACTAATTTCGATTTTTGAGGGTTGGCTGGTTTTGGGGCAAGGGCCATATTTGGCCATGCTGCGCCAGATACGACATACAATATCAAGTAATAAACAGACACAATGAAAGCTTTACTGACACAGAAGAGAGAAATACACCTCGATTTTTGAGGGGCCGCGGTAAAGTGGTTGGTAGAATAGCGGATTAGAAAACGGAAGGTTGCGAGTTCGAATCTCGATCCAACCAAAGACCGTCATGTACGTGAGGGCTGATGCACGTTATATCTGTCGTGGCCTCAAATGTCATCAGTTTAGCGTGGTTGGAAGTTTGGAGAGTAGGTTGCAAGCCTAGAACTACTAATTTGGGGATGTTTTGCAGTGAATATTTATGAATTTGAATATACAAGTTGAATATATTATTGAAACATGGCAGACAATTGGCAGTCAAGCTACGAAATCATTTGATATTGTATGTCTTGTGTCAGGCGCAGCATGGCCAAATATGGCCGTTTGCTCCATAAAATCTCAAAATAACGAGCTGTCTTCGGATCGGCGCCAATAACCCGTTGTGTTGCTTCGGTGCGACGTTAATTGAGCTACCTACCTACCTTGTCTGACTGGATATATAACTGCGGAAGAAAATCAAACCATCCCGTTTTATTTACGTCCGTTTTATTTTCGAAGGTCGATGTTTCACAACGGTTATAAGCGTGTTAAATGCCCTGTAATGATTCTCTTGGTAGCGTGGTAGATTCAAATCTACAGAGAGCAGTCTAGCTTAAATAATAAACATTAATTTTATTCACAACAATTTCTTGATTAGATGAGGGTTTATATACAAGGCACTTTCACGAATTCGATGCCTCTGCCAAGGGGATGCGACGGGTCGTCGTAATCTCGGGTACGCGCGAAAGTCTGAGTGGGAGAAAGGTATCTCAACAGTCTCTAGATGAAACTCTACTCGTCGGGTGACGATTACACAAGATCAGCACCGGATCCTCACGGGACGACGGGTCAATTCAGGTTCACTGCCGGACGAGAAGTCGGTACCGGACTCTTCGCAGGTCGTCGGTTCGGCACAATTAGGGATCGGCTTCACTGGGGTCGTCGGATCAGCACAAGACAGGCACGGCTCCGCTGGGGTCGCTGGATCAAATCTTTCGACCGATAACAAAGCAGGAACTCGAGATAGGCAGCCTACGCCAGGCTACAAGAACGCGTACTCTCGGGGTGAGAGAACCTTCTTTTAACAATGCTTTTCTCCCTAAGGAGTGACCGCTCAAAGGGTCGCTGAGTCAAGCTGATCGATCGAGATCACAGGCAAGAACTGACTATTCGACTCCCTGCTTTTCCTTTTGAAACCTCGCAGCCTTTGTTCGCTGGTGGTTCTTTCGATTGGTTCTTACTTTTAATTGGTTCGTTTTTGAGGTTGCTGATTCGATGGTGACTGTCTGACGTAAAATGGGATCAGCTACTTAGCGCAGGTGGCTTGATTACAAGCGGATGGACACGGCAAGAATCCTAATGTTAAAACTTGGACGAATTTTCGAAGGTTCGCACATGCGCATTGGTTCCGTTAATGGTAGGGAAAAGTTTAAGCGGGTTTGAAAAAATCCCTAAAATAATGGCGGTTGTTGATATACATGTTATTTCATTTAACACAATCTTTTAATCGAGATCAAGGATTATATAAATTTTTGATGGTGGAAAAATGAAAGTTCACTTGCCCAAAAGAGTACTCGTTCACAAGATTGGATATAACTTAAAGGTAAGCACAATGTATTTTAATTTTGAAACTTTATTTTCGATTTCGTAGATATGAAAACACTGCATAAAATTATGGAAAAAATTCATCATTGCGCCTTTCATGTGAGAAATATTGATCAGTTTCCGCTTTTACTTTTGATTGTTAGTGTTTTTCTAAAGCGCCTTAAATAATGTTTACGAAGGAGAGTTTTCGATGGATTTTGAAAATGAGGTTGTTTGATGTTACTACTGTTTGATGTGTGAACAGCATTTTCTGCGAATGATCTAGAATTGAAAGAAGGCATCCAATGAAAAAATATGTTGTTTTATTAGATGACCTTTTACGCTATTATGAACAGATTTTATATTATTTTTCGATAATTCTTTTAAATTTTGTTTAATGTGTTCATGGTATAATTAGATATTGCAATCTGCAAAATTTAGGGAAGTTCAATTTGGAATATGCTTTGAAAAGAAGCGTATCTAATCAAAAGTTTGGGGAGAGGTGCATAGTCGGATGTTCACTTGTTGCAAAAGCATGTTGACACCAGAAAAATCAACTCTGGGTACAGGTTTTTGTGCCCTGAGAAGTGCAAACCATGTTCCTTGTTCTTGCAGCATAGGTCATTAATATCAAAGCTAGCAGACTCAGATATGTTGACGTTACATCGTTAAGGTATTCCTGAAGATGATTGTCACTTTTTGTTCAGTCTATCCCATTTGGGCTTTTGAGTCCTACTGACTGGAAGGTGATTTAGCAAAGGTACCATGTGTGTATAGTAAATTTTGGAATGTTTTACTGTCACATATTTGAATTAGAGAAGGAGTTAAAGATTAAACGCTGATGTTTGTATCGAACTTCATGAATCGAGAACTTGAATCTCAGCAAGATGGAAATTTAAAAGGAATTCATTAAAAATAAGTTAAAATTTTTATATCTAGAAAATATGCAATGATAGATTTCAAACAGATTGTAACGTCTTGATTCACGGGTAGCTAGACTAGTTACCATTGAAAATATCCGATTCTGGACTAAATTGGTTTATTTTACAATTTGTACAAAAAGTCGGAAAATGAATATAGAGTTCATTAATGTTAGTTTCCTTGGAAGGTCCAAAGTTCTATCGAGGCGCTTAGGCTACTGGCGAGCCTCACAATTTCGCTCGGGGGAGTCTAACGCACGGCTACGGGTGAGCCTATTCTCAACAAAAAATACTCGAATGAGTACAGAGTTCCAAGTCAGGAAATCTCAGTCTTTCTGGACAGGATCACTTCTAGGATGAACAGTTACACGGATCTCTAGGAGGGTTCTCCTTTACGGCTACGGTCGAGCCTTTCTCACTAAAATACTCTGGCGAGTATAGGATCCCAAGGTGGGATAAATGCACAACAGTGAACGGATATTCACCAAGCTCCAAAAACGGTCTCTGCTGACCGCCTCTCTCCAAGCTCTCTCTCTGATCCTCTGTCTCCGTCTCTCTCTCTCCTCTCGTGATCTCTCTCTATATGTTGGGTGCTTATCGACTCGACTTTTCCTTTTCTGGTCCGCCTTTTAGTCGGTGCTGGATTGGGTGTTGAAGATTTCTCACGTTCTTGATTGGCTGTCTCACGTTGGTCTTTCCCCTCAACTTTTACGACAGACTTCGGCGGACTTGAAAGGGGACCATCAAACCCTGTCGGAAACTCATCATCATTTATCTCTATCTTCTTGGTCTCGAAATGTCGAAGAGAGCGACAGAAAGGCGCCTGCCCTTTGTTTTGAAACCAGAACGATTTCCGACCCCTGCTGGCTGGCTGTCGTTAAGAAATCATTAAGATGTTTTCGGGTGGTCGTTATGGAGTGTGGGCTTTTCCTCTCGACACCTGAGTCAACAAGATTTTCCATTTTCCCACGTTGTCGTGGTGATCGTTTCTCTAGCTGCCGTTACAAGATATTGGAAGTGAAAAGCACCCTCACACCTTTGTCATGAAATCCATTGGACACTACCCCTTACTTTATACATCGTTATTTGTTTAACTCAAAAATAGACGCGACAAAAACATTTGTTTAATGAAGAGGAAACTTAAAAAAGCTGAAAATTTAAGAAGAAAGTTTTGTAAATGCACTAGACAAAATAAAGTGACAGCTTTCAAAATTTCTGCTTAAAAGTACTTTGAGATCTCTAAGACTTCAAGTACATTTAAAAACCCCATTATGGCAAAATTCTAATTTTAAGGGATTGAAATCTTTTTGAAAGTAGATAACTTCACTTCTCGAGCAACATTTATCCCCCACTATCAACATATTTCAGCAACAAGTTCAAACGCACTTAACAACACACTCACACCTCATGTATACAAATCTTTATATGTAAAATAAAAAATTTAAAACATTTTGATAGGATATTAATCTTTTAATTGTGTTAATACTAGAAAGTTGTCATATACCTAGATAGATGGTGGGAAGCAAGTGACCCCATGGTGGATAAAAATCTTTGTACTCTGAATTTTGATTTTTTCTGTTCTCTCATATGCCTGCATCAAAATCTTTGTTTTAACTGTATTATTAATTCTAAATGCCATATAAGGAGTGCAAATTCTCACAGCAACAGAATGAAATATCACAACTAAGTTTCTGCTTCCCTGTCACTTTGTATAAAGTCCAAGTATTTACCACAGATATATCTAAAATATTATAAAGGCATATACATTCACCAACAAATTCTTTTTCTTGATTTGGTAGTAAACAAGTGTATCATTTGGCCTACAATGTCCATGCCATACTTTATCTAGTTATCATCGGATATGTCTGATGCACCAAGTCTACAACTTCATGGTTTATTCGTAGATAAAAGAGGTTGAGATCTAGTTTTAGCTTATCGGCAAAGATACAGTCACCATTTCCAGTATCTATTTCATCCAATCTTGGAAATCTTTTCTAAATATCTTCCTAAATGAGACCTCATCTTCAAGCCATCTTCTCTATTCTTTATCAGAAAAGAAAGTGGCCATCATGTTCCTTAATTGTTCACGTAAGGTGTCAGACTTGGAAACATTTAGAAAGAAAATTACTGGTCAGTTGACAGTCTCATTAAAACAGTGTCTACAGCTGGGGAGGGGAGCAACACTTGTAAACAAAATGTAAAAGGGAAAACAAGGTGAAACTGCTTTGAATGTGATTGACAAGGAAAATTTCATAGTATTCCAAAATACCATCTTTGTAGGTATAGCATAAGATATTCCTGGTTCTATTTCCAACCAGGCCAGAATGTTTAAATACACAATAAGTATTGACCAAACAATTAAGTCATTAAATAGCATATTTAATTCAATGGTAATGGCGTTATAAGTGGCACACAGTGTGAGGGCCCGATACGTCTTTCTCGTGTTAAAAGAAATAGTATGTTTAATATAATTAACTTAGAAAACAAAACCTACTTAGGAGGAAACATACCCAAATTTTTATAAAATTTACGAATGATTCTTTCCTATATTACTCTAACCCACTTTATTTTCAACACGTTATGTGCCAATAAGTTCAATTTAGCTTAGGGGCTGTCGTGGCTCAGTGGATTTGCTCGCTGCACTAGTGACCTAAGCTGTAGACGGCACAGGTTCGAGTCCTGTGACTACCCTGAGTGTATTTCTCTTTTTTTGTATCAAACTTCCTTGTATGTGTTATTACATTCAGTTGACACAAAAAGGTATGTGATCTTATTTGAATTGTTCTCTTTTTTGATGTACTCTTTATATTTTTAGGTTCCTTGTTCATCAGATTCCTGACTGGCTGTTTGTGATGCAATGTGTTTATGTAATTTCTATTTTCAAAATGCTTGCTTCAATATGGTTTTGTTTTTATTTCTTGAGGCAGGTGTTATTTCGATAGCAGTTTATATAAGTTATTGCAAATCAGTTACCGACTATATTGAAAAATTAACAGAAAACGACTGGTGTTTTCCCAAAGGAGTGAAAATTGTTGAACAAATCAAGTATATTTATCATGAAAAAACAGTTTGCCCTTCTGTCGGTTTACAAATGGGTTGTTATTTTTGTAGCTGTTGAATTACGTGTTATTTTAGCAACTGTTATCGAAAATATTACCAGTTATCACCAATGTTAAGTAATTTTTAAAATGACCAAACTTTTACAAAAATAAATAGTCTCTTTAATTTTTGAAAATGAATTTTTTTTAAGATATCAAGAAAATAAAAGAGTAGAAGGGTTTCTAGATTAAAAAAATCATTTAATGGTCAAGTTTTGCCATGCAAAATTTTCTCCTTGAGTTTTGAGGCCGCGGTGGCCCGGTTGGAAGAATAACGGACTAGCAACCGGAAGGGTTGCGAGTTCAAATCCAGCCAAACACCATCGTGTACAAAGGGGGCTGGTGCACGTTAAATCTGTCGTGGCCTCAAGTGTCCTCACGTTGGCGTGGAAATTTGGAGAGTGGGGTGCCAGCTCAGGTGTTGCCTCGTCATCTGACTGTGGTTCAAAATTACGTGGTGCTGTCCGAGGACAGCATATTTAATTCAATGGTAAGGGAGTTATAAATACATCTTTCCCTTGGGGATTGATCCCGGACCGTCACCAATAGCCCGTTGTGTTGCTCCAGTTTGACGTTAATTGAAATACCCCCCTTGAGTTTTGGAATAATAATTTTTAAAAATTAATCACATTAAAGAAAAATAAATTTTTGCACAGTATGACTGAATTTTATATTTCAAGTTACATTGTATGTTTGATTGAAAATAAAGTTTTTATGTACCAATTCTTTCTTTGTTTTTCTTGTATAAATGAATTGAAGTATTCACTGTAACTGTAACATTTGTTTTTGTTTACCTTCATGTGTGTACATAAACATCTATTACAATGTAAGAATAGTCAATGTCAGTCTCAAAACAATCTTATGAAAATAGTAAATGTTGCTGCTTACAATTTGAATTAAAAGATTTATCTTGATGTTTTTAGTATACTCAATTTCATAATTGTTCAAGTTTACCAATGCTGTCTATGGTACAAGTATTGTTAAAATCAAGAGTTGTTAACTTCCAAGTAATTTTTCTAGATTGAAATGTATTTTAAATAGAATTTTTTTTACTGAACTTATGGAATGACAGATCAAGTGACTGCATGGATAAAGAGGTGATTTAGATTTTCTTGCAGTTGTATTAATTGGTGTATGTAAAGATCAAAATCTTTCCCATACTGTGTTCGGAGAAAGCCTACTTGTGTACGACATCAACAGAGCTCCCTCGATTTTTCAATAACACTTTATCATACAGTATCAATGTTTTTTGTTTGCTTTGAAGGCACGTGATGCAATCTAAAGGAATTTTATAATTTTCTTGGAGTCCATCATAGACAATGCATTTTGATAAAAATGTTTTAACTACTGAAGCTTCAAACTCGCCATCCAGAATCATCAGCTTCCTAAATAAATGACAATCAAATCCAGTAAATGCTTTAGAGGAAAATGGTCCGAAGAAATCATGTGGTCGAAAGAGACTGAATTTGCATCATTGCAGTCATTTGGCCGATGTCGTATTCCATGAATGTTATTAATTGAGTAAACAAAATGAAATTAGATGTTTTATTTGAAAGTTATTCCAAAACAAAATGGTGTCCTTACATAAATATCCTACATAACTGAAGAAATTGAAAACCAAATTTTAGTTTGGTAAATATCTAAGTCACAAAATTTTCTGTAGCTGCAATCTGATGGGATAATTCTTGTAACTTTAGAAACATTTAGTAATATTGGCTTTGGTCAGATTTGCATTCAAAGCTAATCTAGTTTCTCTTCAGCACTATTTAAAAGAAAATAAATTTAAATAAGCTTATTCAGATGTATATATTTAAAACTGAAGGCTTTAGTTGGAAATTGAGTTTTTTTCACTATATAAATAAATAACTAGTAATATGTTAATTAAATTTGTATTATACTATCATAATATTCTAAACTTGTTTAAAGTAGGACTTCTGTGAAACATTACATACTGTGCTTGGGCTATCTCCACACATGTAACTCACTCAACCCCAGTGTGTCTTATCGAAAACATTAAAATTTTGAATGACAAAATAATTTTTTAATTTGTATCTGAATTTTGAATTGCCCTTTTTGAAATACTTAATTTAGAAATAAATTAAATTTGCATCATACCCCATTTAAAGTGAGACATTGTCCAGATACATATCCTATCTGTTTTCTGAGAAAATGACAGTAACAATCTCAAGATAGAGTAATTTTCATTAAAATCAAAGCTTAATGATTTTCGAACAGAAGGTGAAAAAGTTTTCCTCTCATTCTTTTTTCCATTCATAACTAGGTAAGGTCATTAGATAAACCATGTTTCATCAAAATCTGAGGTCATGGACTAATCAGTAACATCGAATGACTAGTGAAAAGTCTTGTGAACAAATTATTGCACACTTAGTAATTAATTAAATGAATAAGAATTACTCAGATTAATATTTTGTCATTTTATTATAAAACAAATATTTTTCATTTGTTCATAGTAAGAAAAATTACATCAGCAAGATACCTTACCTCATAGCAATGAAAAATGATATATTTAATCATTAATTATGCATTTTTTGGCATATAGAACTGGCACCTGATGCAACTCCTAAAGAAATACACCCTATTGGTACAGTTAATAAAATCTCAATTTGCTCATCTCTTGATCAGCATAAGATAAATAACTATTTTGTTTTTGTGAATGCAGGGACATTTGGAAACCAATGTAGTTTTTGCACTTATAAGACACAATTGTGAGTTAAGAGATGAATGGTTCTAAATGAGCTCTAATGTAATCAAGAATTGTGATGGGTATGCCATTTGCTAGTTTCAAACCAATACCTCCTTGCCAATGTTCATTCTATCCAAGTCATGACCAACATAGTTTTACACATACAAATCACTGCTATTCTGTGATTTTCATCGGATATGTACAATTACTTTTGTTGGAACCTTTCAGCTCAATACTTCTTTCCCATTCTGTAGAAAATTGATCACTACAATAACACTAAAAATAAGTGGTGCAGATCCGATTTTTGCTGTTCCTCTGCTCTTTACAAACCTGAAAAATATTTCTTTCTCAGTCACTTTTCCAAGCCATTAATTTTTTGATGGAAAAAATTCTTCAGTTTTCCAAGTGAAGAGTATTTAGATGTGTTCCTCCACAGAATTTTTGGAGGGAAATGTAAGACACATTTTACATTCAACCTAGTTTCACACTTTCTGCTGAGGCAACATAAATTGGTATGGTCGAGAATGATTTATCATGCTTAACACACAGGAACTTCATTTCAATCATGCTGCATATATATCAGCAAAAGGAGTGACTGCCTACAAATCTAAATTAATGACTCAATACTCCCTTAATTTATATCAAGTAATGCTTTCAAATCAAAATTATTTAAATAAAACCCCTTAAATTTATCTGAGATAGAAGCACAAGAAATCTGTTTTTGAAAGGAAGGACTCGGGGGGGGGGAATTAATTGTCAAACTTTTTAATTTATAGAAGTTTCACGAAATTAGATCGAATTATGAATTGCTTTAATTACATTTGAAAAATACAGTTAAATTACGAAATACAATGAACAAAATTTTATATCTTGAAAAAGATAAAAATTAAACTTACGGATTCGCGAACAAGAAAATATGGCAGAACAGGAAATACGAAACGCAACGTAATGTTATAAAAGAAATGACATTTAAAATGCAAAATTATGAACCAAAGAATGCTGAAATACTCGAATGAATGTGATGAAAAATAAACTAAATACCGCGCGAGATTAGCCAGAGCAGGAATCCTAATGTAATAAAACTTCGTAATGAAACAAAGTGGAAAAACACAGATGAAGACTAAAACGGATCAAAGTAAAACGATTAAGAAAATATGTTTGGAATCGCCTAGTAATGGAACGTGACACCGAAAAATCCAAGAAACTAATGGAATTAAGGAACCCAGATTAGACAGCAAGAATCCTAATGTTAAACTTATGCATGCCGAGATTTTCCCCATTTTCACGAATATCCTTCAAATATTTTTCCCCATACAAAATCACAACTAATGGGCATGCGCTATTCTTCGAAATTTCGTCAAAGTTTTAACATTAGGATTCTTGCTGTGTCCATCCGCTTGTGGCTTGATTACCTAATAGGTGGACTTAATCACCTGGCAGGTGCACTCCTAAGCACCTGGGCGCTTTCCGGAACGAATTCTCTTTTGTTGGTCTTTGATCAAGTCCCGACCGTCTGGCGCCAGAGATGGAAACGTATTGTCCCACTCTTTTACGACTTGTCGGCGAGTTTGCCTTTGGGAGGGTTAATTGAGGGGTCCATCAATGAATCCTCACAGCCCTTAAGAATCCTTTCGAATCACGCATTGAACTTTAAGAAATTTAGAAGTAGTTTATAAGGTATATGTACTTGTACCTAATTGCTTAAAATTGTATATTTTGAATTCAATAAATATGAAATTCTATTTGCCCAAGGGAATTTCTGTAATTTCGTTTTTACTGAGATACAAATAAAATATCACTCTGAAGTTCTCGATTCAAGGTTTATATGCATATATTTAAGTATTTTTTTCTGGATTAGATTGGCGCTATTTCACATTAACAATCAACAGCATAATTTAGTTTGCATTTGTATGTGTTTTGAATTGTTTAGATTACTTGATAAAACAATAGTACGGGATAGACTTATCAAGTAAGTAATGGAATGAATCTGGAGTAGCTCTAACCATTGACAAATGTTTAATTTGGAAGTTAAAACAAAATTTTCATTCACCCAAGTACAGAGACATACATTTAAAATATTTCGGGGAGGTTACAGGTGTGTGTTCATGATCGCAGCCGGATGAAACTGTTTTTGTTCAGCAACTGTTTTGAGGTCTATAGCTCCGCCAGCTTGCGCTGCGCTCGTAGTTCACTCGTTACAAATATAAATTATTCCATTCTGGATTAGAATTTTAACAGCTCTATGATCCTCTAGATTTTTAGAATGTGAGAGAAGTTATCTTTTATCAAAGTAGTTATTATTTAAACAGGAGTTACTGATTAATTTAATAGTTAAAGTGCAAAATATTTCATTTTATTTTTTATCGAAAGTTAGATTTAAACCTGCTCCAAAATGCATCGAAGCTGCTCTAAATTGACCAAATATGATCCCAAGCTTATTGAATTGGTTCCTAATTTTCTTATTGTTGCTCTATATAACATCAGGCTAACACCAAAATAACAGCTCCGAATGATACATTAACCCTTGAATTGGTACTTTTTCAAAACATCAATAAACAAAAATTAACTAAAATTTAGTGGAAAGGAAAATTATAATTAAATTCAATGAAGGTGCAATAAACTCATCGATGAAATGATTTATTTTGTCTTGTTTATAGCATAATAAAAATATATTTCAGTATGAATACTACTGTTTATCAACAATGTGCTATGTAATTCATAGTTAGAAATACTTATGTGCCAATTCCAACAATGGGAAATTCAAATTTCATGTTAAGAAAATATTTTTGGTTTTTTTTAATTTGAAAATTTAAATTTCTTGCTTTAAGACTTTGCTACTGTCAGAATTTATGCTACTATTTCAGGAGTGTTTTGGCTGTGACTGCCCTGTTATCCTTAGAATTGCCTGATCTAATAGCTCTCGTGTAGCAAAAAATGACTTGAACAACTAACTTAACCTAATCAAATTGCCAGAATATTAAACAATTGACGTTTTTAATATTTGTTAATTCATTGCTGATAAAAACTAGTATCAACATAGATATTTAATTATTTACACCATAAACATTTTAAGGGTGACCTTATGAACCCACCCTAGAATTGTATTGCTCTGGTAAACATGCCTGAGCATCATTTCAGCACCACTTGGATGACACAATACTCGACTCAAAATTTGTTTGAAAAATGAATTTTGTTTAATGACTTATAAAAAAAATAATAATTCCTCGTTTATTCCTTATGATCAATTGCAGAAAATGCTAATAAGACTTGATTATTTAAGTGATGTCACAAACTATATTTGAATCAATCTCATGTTGGAGAAGCTGTGCTGTGTAAGCTAAAAGAAATAATGAAAGCAAGCGCATATTTATAATACACAGCTTTAATGCTTTTACAATGTCAAGCAAATTTGACAAATACATTATGTTTGTTATTAAAGAGGACATTTTGTGATGAAATTTGTTTTGGCTGCATGACCTTGAAAATTTAATGCTACTGCTTTTATTTTAATACAGGTTTTGTGAGTCAGGAAGAAGCATCAATCATCTGACTGAATTTGCTCTTAAACTCATTAAATGGTTATGATGTAAATAACACATAATAATAATTGATGTTGCATATAAATAGCTTTAATGTATAAAATCACTTTGCTCTTCTGTTTTAATTAGGCTATTGAATCACAACCTTTACTGGGCTACAATTTCACCAAATCCTCAAGGTGAGCACAGAGTACCTGTGGGTCCAGTAGCAAGTAAAATA
Source organism: Meta bourneti (assembly GCA_933210815.1). NCBI lineage: Eukaryota > Metazoa > Arthropoda > Arachnida > Araneae > Tetragnathidae > Meta > Meta bourneti. The sequence goes on along the minus strand of OW119933.1, from coordinate 307,153 downwards.
AATACCAAATTTGGATCTTTTCTTGAATTTAAGGCAACCTTTACTGATATGGCTTCAAGTTATTTTGGTTCTGGTGAGTTGTACAATTTTCCTGTCACACTATACAATATAATTTTATATTTGTTGTGAAGTTTTTCTGTTCCTTCTATTTCCAAATCTTAATTTCACACATTTTTCAAATTTTTATACGAGTACCGAGGTGTTCTGTCAGATTGGATGAAAATAGAGCTTTTCTACCAGCACTGACAAAGACATGTCATTACACCCATTTTGAGAAAAAATTGTTGCATCTTAGTCAAGGATTTTGTTTAAGCTTTTAGCATAGATGGCAGTGAAACTCATTAATCTAAATTTAATTTTTTTTAAATATTTAATCCAATATTAGGGCTTAAAGAGATACAGGAATTTAAACAAATTGAGCAGTTTTGCAAAATGACAGCCATCTTTGATTTGTCCATAAATGGCCCTAAATTGAGAACTAATAGTTAAAATTATAAATTTTGTTGCAGAATGGAAACCATTTATTTCAGGAGTATATAAATTATAAAAATATTGGAAAATTTACATTTTTATCACGTGTAAAGTGAAGAAATCACTTCAAATAGTTGACGTTAAAGGGCGGTAGAAAAATGAACCCTCATTTGTTTCTATGAAACTTCGTAGAATTAATTATTAACTAACATACGTATATACTTTATTATGACAAAAATTGAAATAGAAGTTTTTGGTTTTTGAAAAAATACTATTTTTATAGCATGCATTTCAAAAGGGTGTCCATCTTACTGTGCAAAGGTGACAATGGCTTTAGAACCAATGGTCAAAATTCAATTTTTATGAAGTTCTAATTCAAAGCAGATTAACATTAAATGTTTAGATATCAGTACATTATCAAATTGCAGACTTACATAATTTTTAGTTTATTTTATCATATGTTGTCCGGAAAAGTGTGTATTTTAAGAACCATTGAAATAATTTATTTTTATTAAAAATAATTTCTTTAGAAAATATTTTACAAAATGTTATGACTTTCATAATATTTAATTACAATATTTCTGTTAAATATGTTTACATTTATGCTTAAAGTACATTTTTGTCTGTAAAACGATATGTATTTTCAAAATTACCATAGTAAAATTCTTGTTATTTGCTTGAAGTTATTTTATTTTAAATTTGGGATATTTCATGAATGTATTACAAAACCTTTTCTCATATCAACATCTTTGGGAACATGTATAAACTAATCGTTTCTTTTGTTTCCTTCTCAATTTTTACTTTTAACTAAACATCGTTTAGCAAAATGTATAGCAGATATTTAGATAATCAGTTTTATTTTAGTACTTGTTTGTACAATGCAGGAGATGGAATGTTTTGTTTCCACAAATACTCAGTCGTTGTTTACTGAGTTTATTCACTACGGTCAAGAGAATGGCTGTTGGAAGCAAAGGTATTCATTCATTGTGTTTGTATGTATCACCAAAATGTTAAACTCATGCTATTTATGTGCTTGACTACACATCATTGTTAAAAGAAACTAGTTTGTTGCATTAAATCAGAAACATGCAGGGTACACAGATGTGATAAATACATCTCCAGAAATTCTTAAGGAATACTAAATGCGTTCTGATGAATGTGCAGTAAACTGAAAAACAATGGGCGATGAAGCAAATTAACTGTAATTACATTGTAGCAAATGTGGCAACATTCAGCACTAGAGTCAGCGAATATGTGCACTCCACAAGAACAGCCATCGCTGATGAATGAGTATTTTTCTAGCTAACACCGTCTTGCAAGAGGCACGCTCTGAGAACCTGCTCTTCTAACCACTGTTTAAATTTTTACTTGTATGTATATTTCATTCCAAGACCTGAAAGGTCATTTCTTTGTTGCAAGGAATAAAATTTGGAGCCCCATTGCAATTGCTTGAATTAGTGTTGAAGCATTTGAGCAATGACCCTTTAAAGTCGTTATGACTACCCAAACACATGCAAAATATTTTGGCTGCCTCGAGCGAAAGTCTAGGGCAATTGTCCCATCCAATAGTCCATTCGTTCAAGTAAAAGAAAATTCACAACTTGAACAAGTAGCTGCCCTCACAAAACAAATAGAAGAATTATCTACTATTGTAATGATCATGCCATCACTGCTGCAGGTCTCGATCAAAATAATCCCCCAACTTATCACAGGAGATTTGAAGTAAATGCTCGAAAGTTTTTTTTCGAAACCATATAGCTTCAAATTGAGGAAAATCAAATCGTTTCAAAGAGCTTTTGAAATGAATCAAAAAAGTTTATCAACGCGAGGAAATGCCTTAATTCAGCTACAGTAGCTGGCTGTGGAAACTTATTTAAAACTTTTTCTGATAGTGTCCGTTCGGTGTGATATTGCAACCTTAGAATGAAACATAATCTTTTCCTTGGACACATTAGGCAGGATTTAAAGTAAAGCAGTGTTTTCTAATTGCTAAAACTTTGTTGAAGATGAACATAATGCCCTTCTGCGTTCTGAGATGCGACTAAGTGGTAATCAAAATCAGGAATGCAGAAGTCAAGACTAAGTGAACTTGACGAATAAATACTTGAAATATTCGACCAGCGCTACGCAAGCCACCCAATACTTGAACAAGGTAAATAGATACTCGACAAGGGAGTTGTAACTGCGAGTTTTCGGTTTACTGGATTGACTGGGATTTGATGGTGTAAAATCAAGGGAAGGGTTGAAACAATAGTTTTCCTGCAAATAGTTGAGTTCAGGTGGTGGTAATGGCCACATTTATGCGGAGGGCTGGTCCATGGGCTTTTGGAAGTGCGAGTGATGAACATAAATTCCTACTTTGCCGCTTGAAGTATGTCAAGGGCTTACCGTCCTTGTAAACCGGCAGTGTGCCGGTCGTCGATTCTTAGTTAATGTTTTTGGACCCTGTTTGTCCTTTTTCTATGTATAGTTTTAAAGAAAAAAATAAATGGTGGTGCCCTGGACTTCGGTGCGGACGCGCCGGAGTCTGGGTGTGTCCTCTGTGTGGGGGGGGGGGGGCTGGTTTTTCCGGCGTGCCCATGGTTAAAGTCCTCCCGTCTTCCCATATAAAAACTCAAAACTTATCAGTGAGTTGGAAGGAGGTGGGTCTAGAAGTAGAAGGGCTTACCGTTTGTCAATAGAATGAAAGATAGCATGTTTATTATTTTCGCTGAGACTCGAAGTACTAATTGTACTGGAAGCAGTGTAAGTTCTAGAACTGGGAAAACGTGGAAAGGCTTATAGGAACATGGTGTCCTGGAGAGGTAAGCTTTGTCTACTAGGCTAGTTGAAAGTTCACCATAAATTAAGGTCGAGCGTTAGTAATTGTTATTATGGATCTGTTAGGTGCATAAAGAATACGTTTATCCGTTCAATTTAAAGAACAGGTTAAATATTTAGGGATAAATGTAATATTTGCTCCGGTATCGATGACTCAATTAGTGGAAGGGTCGAATGCGGCAGGCATGTATGGTGTTCGCTTGTTTAGTTTTCCTTTACTCTTAGGAATATTTGGGGCCGCCTAGTTGGAAGATTAGCAACCAGAGGGTTGCGAGTTCGAGGCGCCAAAGACCGTCTTGTACACGGAAGCTGGTACACGTTAAATCCGCCGTGGTCTCAAATATCCTCACGTTGGCGTGGTGTGGAGGTTTGGATAGTGGGGTGCCAGCTCAGGTGTTGCCTCGTCATCTGACCGTGGTTCAAAATTACGAGGCGTTGTCCTTGGATCTTTCCTTTCGGGATTGATCCAAGACAGTCGCCAATAGCCCGTTGTGTTGCTCTAGTGCGACTTTAATTAACTGCCTACATACCTCAGGAATATTTGAGGTTTTCTTTGTTAAGTTGCAAATTGGCAATTGTGACAGACGCTTACTGATCTCTGGTTTCCATTTTCTACTCAATATAGTTACTGCAAACTAAAATTTAAAATAATCAAAGCAGATTTTAAACTTTGGTTATAAGAAATGGAATGGTTACATCTATCAAGCAGTCTCTAAATATGCATTTCATTGACAGTTTAGACAATTCTCATATGAAATGAAATGAAAACGAAAGCTATTTTTTTGAAGTGCCAGAAAAACTAGAACACCAATAATACTTGGTAGGTCTCCCACGGAAACGTAAGACTGCAGAAATACCATGGGCCACAAGCTTGTGGAAGTATTTTGAGGTGTAAGATTTCTGCATTGATCATGACAACCCAGATGTGCTCGATAACGTTGAGATCTCGTGACTTAGGTGTGAATGGCAAACTCAGACGAGCTAACCATAATTTGACGTGTCTAGACTTGTGTGGCGGCGTCATCGTCCTGTTAGAAGGTGCCAAATCCATCAGAATGAACGCAGGACATGAACGGGTGAAACTCGTTAGAAAGGATATGGCGTTTAAGTACGAGAGACGTTTGTAGACGTACTCATTAAATACCAGCTAAACAACCTCATACCATTACGGAACCATCATCAGCCTTTTGACAGGCGGGATCCGTGACTTCATGGGGTTTTCTCCACACAGATTCTTCCATCTGCCCGAAACAGTTGGTTTCAAATCATCAAGTGTCCAGTTGCGGTGTTCCAGAGCCCAGGTGAGGAGCATAGCTGTGTCGAGTATTGATCAAATGTACTCGAGTCGTCTCCTAAAGCCCATATCTTTGAGAAAACGTTGTACAGCCCTCGCGATATGTTTGTTGAGGGCTCAACATTAAATTCTGATGTCATTTGAGGCAGTGTTGCGCGCCTATCGTGTGACAGGATTCTTGCCTTCCGACTCTAGTCACGTTCACCTGATCTTTTTACGGCCACACAGCTGTCTTAAGCATGTTTTGCCAGAATTCTTGTAGTCACCTTTGAAATGTAGCACGTGAAAATCTAAACATCTATCTCCAAAATGCTGATCACGTGCTCCAACTATTTAACCGTAAATCGCTCAAATCTTGGCGAGAACAGCTGTCGATGCTTCTGTTCCATTACGGCATTTATTACTAGGAGAGAGAGCTCCCACTTGCAATTCATGCTCTACTCCTTTTTCTGTTTATCATATTTTATTTGTTTGCCCTGTTTTTAATCATCGTCTTAAATTTTTTAAAAGTATAAATTTGAATATGCAAGATTTGATTGGGGAAAACCCCATCCAAATCTTTTCGCAATTTTACGTTCAATTGGTAAACCTCATTTAGTTTTTTCTGTCTTAAATTTCACACAAATTTTATACATTTGTAAATTAAATTATTCATCATTAATTATGCTGCAGACGATTATCTTGTTTTATTATCTGACTATTGTTTGAATATTTTTATTCTCATATATACATTTTACATGTTTTAAATCTCTTTTATCTTTGTCTTGATTTTCAAATGTCTTGTACTTCTATTGAGTTATTTTCTGTCTTGTACTTGGCTCAGCTTGTCCGCTTTTGAACCTTGAGCCATAAAACCCTAACATCCAATCCAATCCTCACAACCAATGACTTACATAAAAGCTATTTAGCATAGGTATCAGTTTTCTGGCACTTATTACTTATGTTATGAGAGAAGTTCTTTGTCAGCAATTGATCAGTGCTTACCAAAGTTTGAGTAATGTTCATTTTTTTTATCGAGATTTGAAAATAAAAGGGAAAGTGCTTGACCACATAAGATGTATCATTTGTAACAATAGCAAAAGAACTTATTCTTTAGTATAGTATTTTATATAAAATTATAATTGTAAAATGTAATTGTTTATCTAATGGTAGGTATTTAATTAACATCACACTGGAGCATCCCAACGGACTATTGGCGACGGTCCAGGATCAAACCCGAAGGGAAAGATCCGATGACAACACCACGTAATTTTGAACCACGGTCAGATGACGAGGTCACACCTGAGCTGGCACCCCACTCTCAGAACTTCCGCACCGTGCCAACGTGAGGACATTTGAGACCACGACAGATTTAACGTGCACCAGCCCCCTTTGTACACGATGGTCTTTAGTTGGATTCGAACTCGCAACCCTTCAAATTACTCGTTAGTCTTTCCAACCGGGCTTCCGCGGCCCTGTTTATTTTAATAGCTGCGTAGGATTAAATTACGTGTGGTTATTTGCTTTTTTATGAAAGGTAGTCTGAAAATCATTCAGATGTTACTTATTGTTAAGTTTCCAACGTAATACAAGTATTGACGATGCAAATAATTTGTCTTGCATACTCAATTGTGTGTGTGAAAAGGAAATGTGACAACTAAAAAATGTAAATTTTACCTGAGATATACAGGGCGAGTCTAAATTGTTTTTACTAAATAAGAGGGGTGATAGTACCCATCCAGACGAGCAATAACTACCATGGAACGTAAGGTCGCATTCCACTCTGAGAGGCAGAAAAGAGTCAAGTCGAAACGCGTCGAACATGAACAAGTCATCGCCTCTGACGTCGTTTTGTACCTGTCTACGTAGCATATCTCCTAAGCAAGATGGCCTGGTTGGCGCAACATACCGTATCTTCTTGGAACATGTGCTTCCCAGTTTGTTGCAGGCTGTTCCGCTCTCCATCCAGAGAGACATGTGGTTGATACTCGATGGAGCCCCAGCACACTTTTCCAGCACGGTCCGGCACTTTTTGAATGCCACATATCCCGCACGATGGATCGGACGTGGCGGACCTGTGGCTTGGCCTCCTCGCTCACCGGACCTCAACCCACTAGACTTTTTCTTCTGGGGGCACATGAAATCTTTAGTGTACCAGACGCCTGTGGACTCGGCTGAAGATCTCGTAGCAAGAATCGGTGTTGCCGCAGACAAAATTAACACAACACCAGGAATCTTCGAGAGGGTGTGCCAGTCATTCCTTCTCCGGTGTGAACTGTGCAACGACACGCGTGGCCGCCACTTTGAGCACTTGCTGTGAGTTTTTCTCTGATCAATAAATCAGATCGTGCAACTTTTGGTATCGTTCATTCGCTTTCCCCTGTTGTAAGTTCATGTTGAAATTCTAATTTTACTCTTTTCTGCCTCTCAGAGTGGAATGCGAGCCTATGTTCCATGGTAATTATTGCTCGTCTGGATGGGTACTATCACCCCTCTTATTTTGTAAAAACAATTTACGACTCACCATGTATATACAGGATGACCATAAAATAACTTTCACTCTTTGGAGGCATCTGGCTAAATCGAATCAACGGAACCAAATTTGGTATTAAGACTTTTGAAGGCATGTATTCCACGAAAAAAATAGTACCAAAATTTGGCGATGGGGGAAATGTGGCGCTGAAGTCAAAAGTAGTCGAACATTTGCATTAAATGCAGATAAAGTGGATTATATAAAGTTAGATAATAGCAGCGCCACTAATTCCACCTCAAGCGTTCCAACAAATTCCACTGCATTCTCCAAAAATTTCTGTGTTCACAGCCGATTTTATTCTAGGACCTTACTTTTTTGAGACTCCTACAGATCTATTAACATGCATTGAAAATGCAACACCAAGAAGGAGTTGGCAGAAAGTGGTGAAATTTGGCAAACAGAGAGAGACAGCAATAAGTGATCTTTATTGCAACATTATACACCTTGCCACTGAGCAGCAAGAACGTCTGATCAGTAGGTTGTAGGACCACCGCGAGCGGCGATACAGGCAGCAACACGTCTAGGTACAGACGCAATGAGCGTGCGGATGGTGTCCTGAGGGATGGCTACCCATTCCCTGTCAACCATTTGCCAGAGTTCGTCTTCTGAACGTGCCGGTGGCAACGCATGCAAGCGACGTCCCAGAAATGTTCGATAGGTGAGAGATCAGGGGAGACAGCTGGCCAGGGAAGCACCTGGGTACCTTGCAGGGCATGTTGGCTGATGCGTGCCGTGTGCGGCCGGGCGTTATCCTGCTGGAAAATGGCATTGGGCACCCCCTGAAGGAAAGGTAGCGTCACCGGCTGCAGCACGTCATCCACGTATCGTTGGGCCGTCATAGTGCCCTGAATACGGACCAGAGGTGACCTGCTATCGTAGGCGATGGCGCCCCAAACCATTATACCGCGTTGTCTCGCGGTATGGCGTCCCACAGATGCGGCCGGATTGGCCCTGTCACCACGTCGGAGCCAGACTCGTACACGGCGACTGTCATTGCTAAAACAGAAGCGTGACTCGTCTGAGAACACCACCCTGTGCCATTCCGTCGTCCACGTGGCTCTATCCCGACACCATTGCAAACGGAGACATCTGTGCTGTTGGGTCAATGGTAGTCGTCTCAACAGGCGCCATGAGTGCAGGCCGCCAGCGATCAATCGGCGGCTAATGGTCATGGACGATATGGGAGCATCAAGGGTGTCCTGCACATGCTGAAAAGGGCGACAGACGTGGCTTGCGGGGCCACCGATGCTTGCCGGCAGATGCGTCGGTCCACGCGTGCTGACGTCACTCTGGCTGCACCGGAACCCCTCAAACGTGCCACATTCCCTTGGTCCAACCATCTGTGCCACAACCGGTGCACCGTGGACGCGTGTAGGTGGGTAACTGCTGAGATTTGACGTATGGACCAACCTGCCCTTCTGAGGCCAATCACCATCCCCCTCGTGAAGTCGTCTGTTTGCTGGAACTGTCTCGATTGGTGTCGTCCTGGCATTCTCCGCTACTAGACGTTTCCTCTAAGGCACAAAAACAAATTGCAACTTGATTTTCCTGGAAAACAGAGCGGCGCGAAACTGGCCACTTTTGCAGGTTCCTTCCCTGGTTTTTCACTCGCTGTTCGCGGGACAGCTGCGCAGTTTGCATCATTTACATATCTCGGTGAGCTGCGTCTACCCTGTAAATTTCATCCAGTTCTGCGCACTCCTTCTGTGTGTTGCATTTTCAATGTCAGGTAGTGTATTTAGTAATTCCTCAATTGCGACAATGCTTGGCCTTTCATGCAGTATCATCTCTCGGCACAGCGCCTTCTACGCCAGCATTTCAGCAATGAGCTCTTTCCTTCAGACGGACATGTAACTTTTGACCGTCTTAAAGTCCGTTGTGCATGTTCTGAACTTGAATGCCTTGAAAGAGAACATAAAGTGGGCTGTTATGATCATCCAACCCGACTCATTACGCTCATCTGTAGAGCACACCGGATGCTCTTTGTACAGAAGAATTGGAATTGTGGTCAACCTCCTGATCCTGGGGAATAAAATATGGTTTCCTGTGAGATGAATCTCTTTGTGTGTTTATTGCTAGTTTTTTAATGCACATATCCAGCTGAATGAGTGGCGTGGTTGTTGCTTCCAGAGTCGAAACTGCATAATTCATTTGATCTGTGTTTAATGCAAATGTTCGGCTGCAACAGCGCCATATATCTCCTATCGGCTTCTTTTGGTACTATTTTTTTCCGCATTTGCCCATGTCTTCCAAATTTCAATACCAAATCTAATTCCATTCCGTTTATTCGATTTCGCAACAGAGGCCTCAAAAGAGTGAAAATTATTTTATGGCCAACCTGTATTTATCCTTCACGAGAAAATAAGAAATGAAATTTCAGCCAAAAGTGCACGAAGTCATCACTTGTGTGATCTTTTGTACATAATGAAGTATTCTGTTAAATCTATATAATGGAAGACCCCAATACAGAACATTCAACACACAGTACAATACAATTACGAATTTACTATAAAATTTGTTTGTCGTCAATTAATGAGTTTCTGTTCGAAGACGACAATAAAAACTACTGATTTTGAATATTAAAATTAGAATATTTAGTTTACTTTTATATTATTAAATGTTCCTTATTGAAATTAAAAATTCTAATTGTATGATCTAATGCTTAATGTGCAGGGTGGCATAAAATAACTTTCACTCTTTGGAGGCATTAGCTAAATCGAATAAACGGGATGGAACCGCCAAAAAAATTTTAGAATAAAAGTCGGCGATAGGTGGAAATTTGTTGGAGTCGAAAACAGTCGACCATTTGCTTTAAACGCTCATAAAATGGATTATTCAAAGTTTCGACTGCGTAAGTAACAACCACGCCACTCATTTCACCTGGATATATGACAATGAAAAAACTGGCAATAGACACAAATTAATATAGATTCATCTCACACAGAAACAATCTTATTCACCAGAATCAGGTTCCCTTACCGCATACTAATTTCAATGTGCTGACTTTTGTATGCACAACGAATTGCATCCGGCATACACTACGGCTGAGAGTAATGAGTCGGGTTCATTACAGCCCAGTTTGGAACGCCACCAACATACACAAAGACTTCATACAGCCAAAAGTCACATGGAGTGATGTCCGTGGAGAATGCAGTGGGATTTGTTGGAACGCTGGGAGTGCTCAGATTCCCAAATTCTGCAGTTGACCGACCGATAAAAATGAGTCACCCCATATTCTGTCCCAGTAATTGTCGATCTCCATTCGGGCAAGGAATGCGAAGGTCAAGCGCCTGGTTCTTGGTACATGACTGATCTGATAGAGATAGAAGTGAAGATTTTCCAGACCGTGCCATAAGTCATCAAGTTGGTGAGCTATCCATTCGATCTGCGTTTAATGGAAATGGTCGACTGTTTCAGGGTCTTCCACAAGAAGAAAACCAGGCTAGATAAATCGGGTGATCGTGGTAGCCGTGGGACGGGTCCACCACGCCCAATTTATCGAGGAAAATGTTTCAAATGTTCTGTTCAAGTAATCACTTACGGCACGGGAAAAATAAGCTGGAGCCCCATCGTGCTAGAACCACATTGCACGCCGAACAGACACAGGAACAATGTCGAGTAATACCGGCAGTACCTCCTCCAGAAAATGCGATATTTTCGGCCATCCAGTCGGGGTGGTAAGAGGTATGGCCCGATTAAGTAATCACCAATAATACTCGCCCATACATTCACGGAGAACCTTTGTTTTGCAGCATGTGGGCACATACTTAGTGGGTTGTCGTGACTCAACACATGAACATTGTGTTGATTAAAGAAAGATCCCTTCACGAGAGAAATTGGCTTCATCCGTGAACAGAATGAAGGTTGGAAAAGCCGGGTTCACGTTGCATTTGTCCAAGTACTAGCGCGCGAATTCCACACGTCGAGGATAATCCTCAGGCTGCAATGAGTGACTGAACCCGTTGCAAATGATATGGATGTAAATGCTCCCTGTGTAATGTGCGCCACACACTGGATTGAGATGCTGCAATATCACGGGCAATGGTTCGTGTGCTTGTACCAGGAGCTTCTACTCGACGCAATGTCTCCTCTTCGAAGGCAGGTGTGCGTGTCGTTCGTTGCCGCCCTATATCATGCCTGCTGCTGCAGAATGTCCCGTATTCACACAGGCTACGATGCAAATTCCCAAACATTTGGTGATGTGGTACACGTCTGTTTGAGTACCGTTCGTCATACAACCGTGCCGCAGCCCTTCCGTTGCCGTCAACTGCACCATACATAAGGTGCATGTCCGCCATTTCAGCTTTCCTAAATTGTTGCATGCTCTCCGTACGCAGTCGGAACTTTAAATGATTAGTGCTGCATTCCAACTACAGCGCTGGCGAACAGCGCCCTCAAGCGTGCATAACTGGATGGTAAGAACTTTGAGCACTTAGCGTGTACACGTACTGCCCTAGTGTAAAGTATCGCTAAATAAAGAGTTTTTCCACCCATTATTGGCTTGTCATTTCTGCATCTTCGTTTATCCTCCAGCTGATCATGTTGGAGTTTCCGGTCACACATTCCTATGTGATTCTGTTTTGTGTTTTCAACCTCCCCTAAAAGTTTGTACGTTGAGTTTTGAATCACCCTATGTATACAGGGTGCAACGCAAAGTCCGTGCCCACCCTTTATTTTCGCAACCGTTGGTCGTAGACATATACTTCCAATTACAAAAATGTTTCAAATGAGGTAAACATTCATGTTATGACATTTTGAAATTTAAAAAATCAATTCTGTAAAAATTACAAAATCTAACTTTTTATACAGTCCCCCGTTCCTTATAGTGATATTTAGTAAAAGTTTACACTCATCCTAACGAACGTAACACAAAAAGTTTCACTTCTGTGTGACAAAAATTGACCGAGATATTTAATTTCAAAGTTTGGGATTTATTCAAGATTTATTTTGCATTCATTGAGGGGTCGGTTAAAATATAACTTAGAATAATTCGAGATTGAAATCAGAGTGCAACGCCCATTTAGAGTGCAACCACCATAAACGATGGGTGCATGTATAGTAAAGTGGACATGCCCGATTCACTGAAAGCGGTCGCAGCGCCCCCAGTGGGTAAAGTTTGGAAATCTAACTCCGAAACTAAGCAAGATAGACAAAAGATGTTAATTCGAAAGTTGTAGACCATCGTCGAATCATGTAGAATCGACACCCTTAAAATGAAAAATGCGCAAAAAGAACCGGATAAATGGCAGCGGAATGCAAACTACCAGAGGCGTTGCACTCTGATTTCAATCTCGAATTATTCTAAGTTATATTTTAACCGACCCCTCAATGAAGGCGAAACAAATCTGAAAAAATCCCAAACTTTGAAAAGTTTGGAGAGTGGGGTGCCAGCTCAGGTGTTGCCTCGTCATCTGACCGTGGTTCAAAATTACGTGGTGTTGTCATCGGATCTTTCCCTTTGGGATTGATCCCGGACCGTCACCAATAGTCCGTTGTGTTGCTCCAGTGTGACGTTAATTGAAACCCCCCCAAACTTTGAAATTAAATATCTCGGTCAATTTTTGTCACACAGAAGTGAAACTTTTTGTGTTACGTTTGTTAAGATGATTGTAAACTTTTACTAAATATCACTAAGGAACGGGGGACTGTATGAAAAGTTAGATTTTGTAATTTTTACAAAATTGATTTTTTAAATTTCAAAATGTCATAACATGAATGTTTACCTCGTGTGAAACAGTTTTGCAAATGGAAGTATATGTCTACGACCAACGGTTGCGAAAATAAAGGCCGGGTACGGACTTTGCGTTGCACCCTGTATAAAGTGCAAGAAATTGTAGAACCCTCTATGATTATAATTTTCCTATGAAAGCAACATTCCAGCATGTCTTGTGGAATGGTCATTTTAACTTTAAACAAGAATAACACATGTGCAACTAGAATGGCTTCCTAGCAGCAACTAAAGCAATAAAAATAAGGTGATGCATTTTGACCAGACCTTGTATAATGCTTATTACTTTTCCATGTGACCTTAAAGTTAAATGTATCGCAATTTTTTACTAATATTGACCACTGATTTCATTCCTTTTTTATATAGGTTTTGTATGGCTCTGTAGAAATCACAGTGCATCTGAAAGTTCAGAAGATTTAGTTATAATGACAACAAAAAATGAAGATTCTCCTTTAAGCACTAATCTTTTACCTATTCTTGGTTTAGACATATGGGAACACGCTTACATTATGAAATTGTATAATCAAAAAGGAAAGTACATTGAAAATTGGTGGTATTTAGTTGATTGGCAACAAGTTAATAATTTAGCGGATTGGTGGATGGGATTGAAATTGCATGATGAATTATGAGAGTAACAAATGTGCAAGAGATCACGTGACAAAATGTCCTTTTGTTTCCATTTATACTCTGATTGAATTGAATACAACTTTACAAACTTGCTTCTTCTTTTGATGTCTCAAAAACTGCTTCACTCAGGTAGGATGAGGAAAGATTAACTGGGAAAGTAAGATAAAAGCTCTCTATTTCCACCCCAAAGCTACTACATTCATCCCTGTTTGAAACTTTTCAGTAAAAAGGCTTATTAATTATTGAATTGTGTATTTTCTGCTCTTTTCTATGGTATTGCATTTATTTGAAGTATGTTCTATATATTTGCGTTTGTTTACAAAGCAAAGTATTCAATTATGAGCATCCCATTATCTCTAGCATATTCTACTTACTCATAAGATATATTGTACTCGTCATAGTAATGTTTACCAAGAACAACGAAAGAGCTCTGCTATGGTAAACATGAACTATTGCTGAAATCGATATGTAATCTCAAAGTGACTCACAGAAAGAAACACAAGCCTCGTTACACATATACAGCGCTTTAATAGATGAACGGAATTATATATTGGGCAAGCAAAAACTGCTTTCGAACACCTAATAGTAATTAACAAAACTTAGTATCCAATTTTAAAGTGGATCTGATTCAAGCTGACTTCACCTGTATCAAGTACAGAATGCCTATTTTTAACGAAGTCAGGCAAGTTTATTTACAGCTGCTATCTGGCACGCTTATCTTTACATGCTATGTCTCTGGGCATATGTAAAATAAACTTGTAGTTTACATATTTTATGCAAAATATATAAAAAAATGTATCCGATAAAAATATTATTTTACTATTAAGTAGTTTTTTTGCCAATTCATTTGGAAAGGGCCTGTAAAAGGCAGGTATAAGTAACTGAAAACATATCGTTGTAAATACTGCAAGTTTTGTTCAGACTGAACACAAATCTAAGGTTTAAGTTCTGGAGGTTGCAAATGTTTAAATTGAGAAGATAAATAAGTTATGGAAAATGTTTCAAATTTATCCCAAGTATTTATAAAGACCACCAGCTAGTAATGACCGAGATGATTTCAAAGAATTTTCCACTGTCATTCTACATTCTGGCCCCAACTTTTGATTCCAGGGTACATTTTAACATGGTGAAACAAGCAACAGATGATATTACTGAGAAATATCAAGCTCGAGCTATAAAAAATTAGAAATCTATAAAGAAAACTAATACTTTTTAATAGGCAAATTTATTGAAAAGTTGGGGCATGCAAATGTTATTGAGCGTTATTGGCGCGTTGCCAACTGCGCCAACGGACTTACAGCAACCCTTTTTTTCTTGTTAAAAAGAAAAAGTTCTGTTTTCTCACTAGCGCGTGACTGCGCTGTGGTTCTGTCTTATTATCTTTTAATGTTTTCTCTTAATTTATAAAATTGTAGTTAATTTTAACCCCAAGATGCTCACTGGCTCCACTCACCACCACTTAACTTACACTTTTGTTATAGCTGGAAATTTCAGATTTTTATTAATTATACAGTAAAATAGTTGAATTCATTGGATGTTCATTCATAGTGTTCTACGTGCTACGTTGATTTAGAAGTTGTGACTAGAAATTGTAAAACACTGAAAAAAAAACACCCGAAGTTTGTAATGCAATTTACAAACTTCTGTTTTTTTGTTAGTTGAATTAACGTCACACTGAAGCAACACAGCGGACTATTTGCGATCAATCCCGAATCCATAGTGTACAAAAATTCCATGTCACTTTCAATGTAATGTAAATCACGCTGTTATACGAAACATACGTTTAATGTAAAAAATCTAAATCTACAGTAGAAATCTATCCATTTCCGACTTGTGAAATGAAAAATAAAGATAAATATGTAAAAGTATGTAATTTTAATTTGAAACTTTCCTTTCGTGAGTCAGTGCATAAGAAAAATGATTAAAAGTAACACAGCTCAAATACGGCCATCTCCAACAAAGTGAGCTTAATCAAAAATAAAGAGACTAAGTGATCTGAACCAGTGATGTAAAGGAATACTTGGGCATAAAGTTGCAGTGTAGTTTATTGGCTGGTTGTTTTTATGGTGCAAAGGCCATATTTGTCCAAGCTGCGTCAAACACAAAGCAGACAGCATCAAGTAATGAGCATACACACAAAAGGAAAGTTTTGCTGACACAGAAGAGAGAAATACACCCAGGGAGGAACGGAACCTGCGCCGATTATAACACGCAGGTTGGTAACACAGCGAGCCATGGCGACCCTTATAATTCATTACTTAAAACAACATTCTACTTGAAAGTAAACATTACAGGCATTTAAATTTTTTTATTAGTGAATATAATATAGATATACATTAGAACCTTTATTTTATATATAGTCCGTTGTGTTGCTCCAGTGTGACGTAAATTGCCTATTTGATTTTATGTACCTCCATTTAAGTAATTTGTTCAATGTCCCAACGGAAATGAATATCTGCCTTGCCCTTTTAGTTGCCCCTAGACACCATCCTCACCTTTTAGATTCTTTATATTAATCTGTCGTGCTACACGTTGGAGTGGTGCGGAGAGTTAGGCTCCTTCCCTTCATCGCCAATAACAACTTCCTGCCCTGTCTTACCCTTTTAGTTGTCCTTAGACACACCTCACCTTTTAGGTTCTTTATATTATTGTTAATCTGCCGTGGCTTCTAATATTCTCACGTTGGCGTGGTGTGGAGAGTAGGGCTCCTTCCCTTCATCGCCAATAGCAACTTCCTGCCTTGTGTTGCCCTTTTAGTTACCCGTAGACACAGCCTCACCTTTTAGGTTTTTTATATCATTGATACGTCCCTGTATTATATTTTATATCTAGTCCAATGTTATTACTATTCTCTGAATTTTTATATACTAAAGCTCTTCAATTAGGTTTTATGATGATTTAGGTGTTAACAAAAATATCACTTCAGAGATAATACAATGAGTTCACAGAATTTTTTTACAATAATACTTTGGAGACATAATCTACCACTAAAAACTTACATTAAAATACGATGCTGTTTTAAACAAAAATAGTACCCATTAATAGTTTTGCTTTTTACTGATAGAAGTTCTCTTCCTTCTGAGCCTTCTTAAAGCAATAAATAACACAGAGCTACAAAACGAATCCACGCATCTTACTAAAAATCGGCGGAATTTATTTAGAATAAACGTCTACCAATGCTAGATGAACTGACCACGTCACAATACAAAGCTTCTGTCACAATTGCAATTTTGCTGGCAAAAAATATCTGGTTAAACCATAATAAATTGGAAAATTTCCCCTTTGTTGAGTTCGTATGACAAAGCGGACAGAAATTTGTTTTGTTTAATAACTGATTCGATAATAGAATATAAGAAATAAGATACGACCACGAAGTTTCAAAATCGGCATATTTCGAATACAATAAAAATTTGTTTTCAACATCTGGAATACATAGAATACAGATTTGGAATTCTCTACAAAAGACTTAAAGATTGCATCAAGGTTTCTACAACGCTGTTCCTCTGAATTGGTGAAAAGTTAGTAGTGCTTTTTACAATGTTTTTGTTAAACTTCGTGTAAGCAAAATTTAAATTGACATATTCGCATACAATCAAATTCAAAGATAAATTCCCTGGAGTAAAGCTGTATTACAATCTTCAGAAAGAACTAGCTTTAGTCGTATAGAAAACGTGCAATAGGAGTACATGATGTCAAGAAGCAAAATTCATTTGAGAAATTTCGTTACGTTTCCTCCTAACAGATGATTTTCCACGAAAAACGGGATTAGCTTACTTCATTATTTTGAAGTCCTCAATTCTTGAATGGAGTTGTTTGCAAAAAATTACCTTAAAGCAACCAACCAAGCTATTACCAGGATAGCCTCTAACTTACTGGATACAACTATGATCATAAGCACAAAAAATCTTATAAGATTTACCATCGGTCGTCAAAAGTAGGAACAATGAAAAATATCAAATTTACTTTTATTCTGTTTCTCCATAAATCCATCTGACGCAGTCACGTAACAGATCCGCCTCTATCAAATGAAACTTCAAAATAACACCTTTATCTTTCACATTACAACTTCAAAATAGCACCTTTACCATCCGCCATAACAACTCTAAAATAACATTTTTACCTTCCACAATGCATTCCTTCTGTAAATTAGCTATCGAAACTTTAAATTACGAAAATGCATGAAATGTTATTTAATTTCTACAGCAGTACACGTACCTTTACTCATTAGCGTCATTCACATTTTCCAGAATATTGCTAAGTCCTTTAGCGTCAATACCTTTAACCCTCCTTTTGATTTTTTTCCGATTGGGTACTAAGTGGCAATATAAGATTAATAAAACTATCCATTTCGTTGAGGCACGTTATGACATTCGTCGTGATAGTGGATTCATCTTGCCGTTTCCTTCATTTGATGAAATATTAAAAAGATAATAGTTTACCCAATATGGATTTGGATTTTGAATATTTTTGACATAAATACATGTTTTCAATTCAAAATTGCACAGTCGCGTGTGTTTAGTAGCTTCTATATTCAGTGCATTCACTAAAATCGCAATCAAACTGCATTTCAAGTCGAAATTTCTCAAAAATAAATAAATTTGTGGGTTATAAACCCCAAAGTAGGTAATTTTATGTACTATAAAATGTATTATTCAGGGCATCCTAAATCGTGAAGATGTTAAATATAACTGGATAGGTAAAACCTAAGAATCGGGAGCCTAGTTTCTATACCTCTCAACAGTACTTGATACTCTTGAACCTCCTGTGACACAGGTTTAGCTAAACCTGTATTTGTTTGCATTTTATATTAATTCGTGTAATCTTTGGTGCTTTCTCTGCTTTTTTATTATCAAATTGTTTAGGCTAATTTTTTCTTCTGTGTTGTTACTGTATACTGCTGTAATCGTCGTTTCTAGTCTTCTATTTTGAGATTATAACTAATTGACAGTGTATGATATATTTTGAAACTCATTTTTAAAGCCATTTTATATTACAATTTTGCTAGTGTTGAATTTTGAAATGTTTATTTATTGCTATGGATATCTTTTGTTGTGGAAATATATATATGTAGTAATATAATCTGAATACCTTGTTTTGCTGTTATTTTTATAATTCAAAGTTTTCAATTTATTGGTAGAATAGTATGAAAGAAGTTAGTAATGTAATATAAAATTAATTTAATAGTTGACAAAATGTAGCTAATGTGTTAATTTCTGCTTTATTCGATTCCAAATTGAAAAAGTTAAAATCATGTTGACTAACTGCTTGCACTCTTAAGTGCCACATTTGAAACAAGTATGGGTATCTCATACACCATGTTCTTATGTGATAAAAAATCTCATAGTTTATAAATAAAAAAATGTATAATTGTATTTGTGTGGTTATGTTTGAAAATGACAAAATTTTAATCATTTTTTTGTTTATTTTTGTCATTTGTTTTATATCATGTCAATCATTATATCTAAGAGCTTTGAAAGTGCATTAACTTCAATGGCAAAACACGAATGGGTACTCAACGTTTGATTTTTTTAAGTGATCAGTACTATACTACTAAATACTGTAAAGTTCTCATGATTGTTTCAATTACTGTATTTTCATATTTTTATCTATATTTTGCAGTTGTAAATTTTTGTATTAAATTCTTGAGAGCTATTTCAACATAGGATTACTGAACTTGTTTTCAAGATGTTTATTCATTATTAAAATCCACATAAAATTAACTGTATTTCAGAAGCTTTGTGTACATGTAGTTGAAATATTTTCATGTTCTACTAAACTTTAATTTTTGTTTAAAAAATGTTTTCAACTTTCAGAGGATTTAAAGTTTAAGCCAATGAATCCTCAATGTTTTGAAAATACTTTTGTGCTGTAACATGCAATTTGTGTCTGAAATAGTTTCCTACTAATTGAGCAATCAGCTGTATCCATAGTTGATTACTCTATACCAAACACTTGTTACTTCTCTATACTGTTCCAAAAAGTATTTTTGAATAATCTGTCAAATAAAAAAATTGTGAAGCTATAAAACAATGATATACTTAATTATTCAATTGGTGACTCATCTGAAAGTTAAACAGTCTGAAATGGGAAATGCTTTAAAATATGTTATGATTGATCTAGACTGGGCTATAATTTTGCATTTGAGTCTTCGATTTGACCAATTCAAAGAACCTTCATTAAAGGGTCTTGAGGCAAGATAATTAGATTACCACTTGTTTCATGGAAAATAAGTTTGCATACTTGAACAGTTTTACCATTCTTGAAAATTGCTGTACTGGCAAATATGAAAATTTTGTTGCCAGTAGGAAATGTGAACAGGTGAAATTGGCTTTTGCTTTTTCTGATTATGGTGAGAAACTATATACAATCTTCTAATTTTAAACAAAATAGTAATCTAGACAAAACAGGATGGCTAATAAATATTGGCTAGCACCACCTTCATTATATCTTAACTTTTCCAAACCGATCTTTTTATCTCGGGTAAATAGCTGAGGCGATAAATCCTTCTGGTCCGAGATGTTATTCAGGAGATTGTGCTAGACATTTATTTCTTCTTGCGGCATATTACATACGCAAACATCGAAATACATAGAAAAACAACGAGTTCGGAGAAAAATATCTTTCGAACAACATTTGTTGGAATCGGTCTCAAACCTCCAATTATAGTGCCGTGTGGGGCACATCAATATTGTAAATTGTGTAAATCTGAATGTATAAAAGAGGAGATAATGTGTGAAGAGTTTTGGGGATCATGGGCTGATCAGACTTCTTGTTGTTTTCTGAAATTATGTTTTTAAACCATAAAACTTGGCTACGTAATAAAATTTATTTTTAAAGTATAAAACTCTGTCTTCAATCGATAAAACCCAACAACATTATATATTCATTTAAAGCGCAATTTCTGATCCGCAGTCAGGAGTTGAGTTGCATACTCCCCTCCCAGTGTCAACGATACTTTGCAGTGAATTTGACTCTGCGACTAGAACGTATAGTTTTTGTTGGAGGCTGTCTGGTGAAACACTTGGGCTGTTGGTCTCTTGGAATTCAAGATGAATGCAGGCTTGACTATGGATGCTTTTTAGGTCCAAATATCTTGCTCAGCACAGAGCCATCATGTGGTTGCTGTAGTGGGTGTTGGATCGTACCGGATATTCTCTGAAGCCATAGGCTTTGGTCTGGCCATTTGAGAGCTCCTTCATTTTTCTCAGAAAGTCACTCATCACCCAGTTGGAGGTCGCTTTGGAGCTTCTTAATTTTCGGATGCTCTGAGTCTGCAAATTCTACGATCAAATATTTCGAAAGTGCTGCGCACTTATCTGTGACTGGCGGATTCAACACTATGTCCGAGATGTTTGTTAGTATTTCGGCTTATGTTTGCCACAAGTGCAGAAAACCTCTGGATATGAATGCAAATCGCATTCATATCCAGTCTATATATCGCTAAAGTCGAGCCTTTCCGAAAGCTCTACTTGAGACGTCCCATCAACTAGATTGGTAGTTTTCCTTCGGCTCAAAAAGAATAAGTCTCCAAGTTTCAACACTTGTTGGGGATAAATAGATGAGGCGATAAATCCTTTTGATCGAAGATTTTACTAGACATTTGTTTCTATTTACATACAGACATCACAATACATAAAAAAAAAAAAACTAACGTGGAGATCTTTCGAACAACATTATTTTTAATTAATTTAGAACGCGATTTCTGATCTTCAGTCGGGAGTTGAACTCCATGATCCTATTATCGGAATCCAGGGTAAATCTCGACTCGTCCGTGAACACTACGTTGGACCATCCATTCTGCTGCTTTCCAATTCGCATGCTCAAGACACCATTTCAACCGTGCTCTTAGGGCTTTGGCGCTTAAAGGGACACACTTGTACCCGGGCATACTGTCCTTCCATATGTAACCTTCGCCGCACAGTAGTGGCAGATATTGACCTTCGAATGTTGTAGTAACTGTTGATCTTAGAGTTGACTCGATTTGTCGTCAATTGCGCTTAGCCAATAAAGCCATACACTTATAAGAGGGTGTGATAACCCTTGGACGACCAGAAACAGGTCTCCGAACAACTGACCCACTCGTTTGAAATTGTTTCCACAGACGATAAATCAGAGTGGTTCAGCACCAAAGAAAACAGCGACGTCTATAAACTCCTTTTTCAAGTCGATTGAAAAAGGACAGTTTGCGTCTAGCGTTGAGAATCTTCCAGTCGTCTTTGAGTCATAATTGACCTTATCTGATCCATAAATAACCAGAATCATTCAAAAAAATTTCTATCAACATTCAAACTCATGTACTGAAAGGCGTCGTCTTCAACCAATGCCTGATTTGCCTATTTCTGAAGAATAAATTCTGATTGGGCACACATGATATTTGCATATTTCCTTCTACAACCACAATGAGTTTGACCTCAATGAAATTGAAGCACCCATTTCAAAGCTCCGTATTTGTATCGCATGCTTAACTTTCGGAAAGCAGTGTAATATTTATTCCTAATGGAAGCAAAAATTTAATTTGAATATTTGTTATAAAGTTGGTACATTTTACATTAAAATACCAACAAATTGATAGTGCTGCAATCAAGTGCGAAAGAATGGCATAGGTTACTTTTCTATGAACTGCATTTTTAAAGCCTTGTTAAGTGCTTTATTTTTTAAATCCTAATATTTGTGACCCATTTTTTCCTAATTGACAAATATTTTAATTTTACAAAGAAATGCTAATTTTCTTGTCTAGAAAATGATTGTGCTAAAGCTGATTGGTTTAAATGTGCCTAGAGTGGGGTGCTAAAATTTAAAAATGGATATGTTTTCTTTTGAAAAATTCCATGTTTCTCCTCCAGGTCTCCTTAATTTTTAATTCAACCGTGCTAATCACATTTCGTGAAAATCACTTCCATTACAAATTTGTTTCTTGTTTTATTAAGGAAAGGACATCTTGGTTCTTGATACATTCCAGCTATATGAAAAAAGCTACATTTCAATTTTGAATATCTTATGGAATTCATTTTCACTGATGAATATGTGTTTATGGTTATGAGAAATATTGATATGCGATTTGTTGGGGTTATTTAAAAAAAAGGAATGCAATTAATTTTGTTGGTTCGAAATAATTTTTAATGATTCATTGAATATGTTCACTAATACACGAAAATGAAGTGAATGAATTTTGAAATTATTTTTTCAATTACTCTGAGAAATACTTCTCAAGTTAAACAGAATTGCCTTTGTATCAATGTGTCAGAGCAATATTATAGGCAAGTTAGATATTATTACTATATTGTACTATTTGTTAATTACATTTTTAGTGTAGTTGATTATTCTTATGTAACTAGGATTTTACCATTTTTATCATTCAGTTTTATTTTGTAATTTCATTAATCACTTTATACTGCTCTGTTTTATTTTTTGTAAAAACCAAGTTTCCTGAAGTAAATTATGAAATGTCGAACTTTTGTTGCTCCCAATCTGAAATATATTCAATTCATCATGTTTCCTGAATTTTGATTTCCTGAGTTTTATTCTCGGCAAATAATGAAATCTCAGAAATGTAGGTTTTGTGCCTACCATTTTGTTTTGAAATAGTTATTTTCGGAATTTTGATAAATAAAATTTTTACATCAATGGCATGTTTGACGTTTTCTTGAAAATGTTTCATGTTATAAATACATGTTACAGTCCTTCAGTGAGTGTAACATTCACTAGCGACTGTCAGTGAAAGCTGATCCATGAGTGGAAATAAAGATTAGTGATTGTCCCCTGAGAATATCTGAACAAGGCGAATTAATCTGAGGATGAATAATTCACACAAAATGCAAATATATATGGCTATTTTTGACAACTAATTGCAAGAATGCTTGAATAAAATTAATAGCATTCAAATTTATATAATTATTCTCTGCACTAATGGGCGTATTAATGGCACGCCTGTACAAAAGTATTGTTTGTGTGTGTTCAAAAGTACAAGTTCTGCCAATTTTCAGCTGTTCAAATTAATTTTGACACAACTTAGTTGATGGTCCATTTCTTGCAGTAAACTTTAAAAATTCCTAAAAGAAGCTGTTTTACCACCCGTTCTAGACAATTTATTTTCGATCAGCTTTACCAATTTTCACCGTAATTTTTAAAAATGTGAAAAAATATTTGAACCAATTTAACTTTGAATGTAGTTTTTTGCTCTCTGTGTTTCATTGTTGTCGCAACAATGAAACGCAGAGAGCAAAAACTACATTGCTTTCATGTTATTTAAGGCAAAATGGTGCGGAATTGCGCGCGATATGTAAATTCAGCAATTGAAAAGAATTTGCTGAGAGAGGAAAAGAGTCTTGTATTTATAAAAATGTTGGCTCCAAATCATTCGAAATCAGAAAATAATACGTTTGACCGGAGGAAAGTTGATTCTTAAAATATTAAAGATCACTTTAGTTTCCATGAAAAGCGAGCGCGATGAAAGCAATTGCATAACTGAATTAAAAACTTTCAAGTAAGTATAATTAATTTATATTTCGATTTTAATTATGAAATTAATTATCCTCTATTTTTCTGTAAATCATTATAATTAATAAGACTTCAAATAATTCCTTAGATATCATCTAATAAATATATGTAAAGAGTTATACTTTAAAAAATTTAAAAACACTATCTAATAAAACTCCTTTCGTTTTTGAATTCATGTACCGAAAAAATTCATCTACGTTAAATTTGTGTAAGGTTTCATATTAAATTGCGCGCAGACAACATTTAATTTTGACGTCAAATTTTGAATCGATAAGTCGCATACCAAATTTCACGTCCAGTTGTCTCTAGATTGTGAGTAGGGAGCCTCTGCAAAAACAGTCACAATTCGAAAGGATATGACAGAGCACGTAAAGTGAAAAAGGGGTACCATTTTATGATCAATTCAATTATATTTGTGTGATGTGAACAGTTGCAATATTAATCATGAAGCTTTATTTATTATATGTATAAAATTCGCACAATCACAAATTTTTCTTCGTAATGCTTTTTTTGTTCTTGGAATCAAATAGTAAAATATTTTATGCCACAAATAATTTGCATAGAGAGCTAAACTTAGAGAGAAAATTCATATTACATATGGTATACACTTTTCAAACAAAAAAAGTAATCAAAATTAATCTGAATTTATAAGTTTACAATTTACTTGAACAAGTGCTTTGTGTTGCACTTTATAGCATTTGATGATAAAATTGAATTCTAAGCATTTATGAAAAATTCCGTTGAGTAACAAATTAATTCAAAGTTCTCCACCATTCAATATCTTCAGGAAATATCTCAAAATATATATAAATACTAGATTTAAATTTTCTCTCTGCTTTGGAATATACACTGCTGGCCACCCAAATTGCAACACCAAGAAAGACAAGAGATATCACAACAAAATTTATTTTGTAGATAACATGTTGACCAAGTATCAAATGATTAAATTTATAGACTTCTGTGAAGTGTGGTTCCTGCCAAAATCAGTAGCCAGAGTAGCCGCCATTGTTGGAGATCACCGCTGCCACACGCCTCGGCATTGATTCAAAGAGACTTTGGATGTGTTCTTGGGGTACAGCAGACCAAGCAGCTTCCACACGTTGCCAAAGTTGATCTGGTGTGGCAGCTGGGGATGTATTCTGGGTCAATCGTTGAGCAACCATGGACCATATGTTTTCTATCGGCGAAAGATCCGGAGAGCGAGCTGGCCAGGGAAGCAATTCAATCTGGCGATTGACGAAGAACCCTTGGACAATGCGTGCCACGTGTGGTCGCGCATTATCCTGTTGAAATATGGCTGTGGGCAAGCCCTGAAGGTAAGGAAGGACAACTGGCTCCAACACCTCGGAGATGCAGCGCTGGCTGTTTAAAGTACCGGCAATGCGTACTAGAGGAGTGCGAGAGTGATATCCAATACCGCCCCATACCATAATACCCGGTGCAGGACCAGTGTGGCGGTGCATAACGCAGCTGTTCAGCATCCTCTCTCCACGGTGTCTCCAGACTCGAATCCGACCATCGTGGTGTTGCAGACAGAAGCGTGACTCGTCAGTAAAGACAATTTCATTCCATTCTGCCGTCCACATCCTTCTTTCATCGCACCATTGGCGGCGGAAACGTCTGTGGTTCTGCGTCAAGGGTAGACGAAGCAATGGACGTCTTGCGGACAGACCACTCTGCTGTAAACGGCGTCGAATGGTACGCGCAGACACTGGATGATGCGGTACAGACTGAATGTGCTGTGCTATGGTTCGTGATGTGGCTGAGCGATCCGTCACTGCCATGCGCACAATATGCCTGTCATCACGTGAAGTGGTGCACTGAGGTGGATGCGATCGAACACGTCGGTCCATCGTACCCTCCTGCATCCAGCGATCACATATCCGCATTACAGTTGTTTGGTTTCGTCCAACACGACTACCGATTTCCCTGAAAGATAATCCACAATCTCGGTAGGCCACTATCCTTCCTCTGTCGAACTCGGATACTTGATCAAAAGATGATCGCTGTTTTCTACGAGGCATAATGGATCGTTTTTTTGAAAAAACCACAAGAAAAACACAATTGCCGTACTTGAAATCGTCGAAATCTCCAAGCCTTAAATAGCGCTTTGAAGTGGCGCCACAGGCGCGCGTGATGTGCGTCTGCGCTGAAATTCTAATCATTTGCATATCTCACCTCCGCTAATGCATGTTGTAAATTTCATATTATTTGCATGCTTCCTTCAGGGTGTTGCATTTACGGTGGCCAGCAGTGTATTAATCCGCATAAATTGAATGACTCCCTTTATTTAGAAACTGTCCATTGTTATTCAAGAAACCGAACTATTGTTTAACCGGACTAACACTACTATTGTTTGAATTGAATATTGAGAACAAAACCGCTCAATTGAAAAGTCAAGAGAATTGTCAAAATTCTAGAATTTAGTTCTTGTTACATAAATTAGAGCATTTTTAAATAGCTTTTCGACCAGAACTAAAATTATGTTTGGTACCTTCATAGTTTTGGTGCCGGTAGTAATTAATTGCTACAAGGTCATCGAGTGCTCATTTACGATATACAGAAGATTAAAACTAAGAGGAAGTAAATCGATCGTTTTTCTTTGAAAGGGGACTGATTTAAATTTTATTCCTTTTGCTTCGAGGAATGGTGTCTAGGGTCCTAATTATTGCTTTGTGCGACACATCGCCTGAAGTCGGTTTTATCGAAGTTTCCAAAGATTTTTATAGCTTTGCCATGGTCTGAAGAATATTGTGTTGAACCAAGAATCTAAAATGTGATCATATTTCGTTCAAAAAAGACAAATATTTGATTTTAGGGTTCGGTTTCGTTTGTCGCTCTGCGGTACTTTTTTTCTTACACGAGAAGTGATTTTAGAATCGAATATTTTTTATGAAAACACACAAATACAGTGTGGAGACTACGCAAGGAAAATCTCAGTACCTTGCCAAGTGCAGACAATGTGTGATCCCCTTCTAGCTCAAGTTTGTAATGCGCACGCAGAGCGAGAATTCTTCCACTTTGACTTTTCGTTTGTTGATCGTATGTGTTGTCTTCGTCTTGTCGAATTATTATGTTATAATTCTTGGAGTCGTAATTAAACACCACGATCACTACAATGGTGACTACTGGACTATTTGGACAAGGGATGGTTCTTAAAAAGCCATCCAGTTTGACCAGCGGATAAAATACTTTCGAATCAACGCGATAACCTGATGTGGGAATTCTGACTCCTTTGTTTCGGACTGCGCGTCTCCTTGAACTTCCGATTCGGTTCATCAACTCGCCTGGGTTCGCAACTTTAATTCATCATATTTTGATCTCCATCATGGATCTCCTTTGGATTTCCATCATGACGGAGACAAGTGCAATAAAAATACCTCCGTACAATTTCGGCGATCCTGCTTTGTGGTTTATAATGTGTGAAAGTACCTTCGGTTGGGAACACCTAAACTTGTAACCGAAAGCAGAACTAAATATAACTACGTTGTTTCGCATTTACCTCCAGATGTTGCCTCAATCATCAGAGACGTTATCACAAATCCCTGCAAAGAAAATCCGTACCTCCATATGAAAACGTAGCTCATCAAACGCAGTGGGGAATCATCGCATCAAGAAATAAGAAAACTACTTGTTGGAGAACAGCTCGGCGATAGCAAGCCTACGGAACTGTTACGAGCCATGAGACGTCGCGCCGAAGCGCATAATGTTCCTGACGAACTGAGGTTGGAGTTGCTTCTTTGCCAACTTCGGTTCAAACCATTTTTGCTGCCATCACTGACAAAG
The DNA here is from genome assembly GCA_933210815.1 of Meta bourneti. Lineage (NCBI taxonomy): Eukaryota > Metazoa > Arthropoda > Arachnida > Araneae > Tetragnathidae > Meta > Meta bourneti. The sequence goes on along the minus strand of OW119933.1, from coordinate 279,418 downwards.
CTGCTGAAATAGCGGACCTTGTTATTGAAGTCACGCCCTTTCCAGTAAGTGCTTGTTCTGTTTCTTCAGTCAATTCTATTGAATTTAAATTGCTTAGTGAAATAAGAAAATTGCATAGCGTATAAACTTTCGAGAGGCAGAAGCCTTATACGGAATCGTAATATCAATAGACGGGAACGCAGCAAATCTAAAACTAAATCGTTTGGGAATTGTTGGTACCATCATAAATTTGGTCAAAAAGCAAAAAAAAATGTGTTTCCCATTGTAATTTTACAATAAACGAGAACGGCCAGGCATAGACGCGACCTGCTCCTTGCCGAAGCATTCGCGTCGCCTTTTTATGCGTGACAGACGTACTAATGTAAATTTTTTTATTGATACCGGATCCGATGTTTCTATTACTCCTGCATCTAAATTACAAAGATGAAACAATCCTCAAATGACTCTTTGCGGCCAACACTTCTATTCACGTCTATACTACCCAAACCCTATCTTTAGATCTTGGTCTCCGGCGTGTTTATAAATGGACATTTTTAGTTGGTAATGTTTCCAACCCTATTATAGGTACGGATTTACTGTATAATTTCCATTTAATACCTGATCTTTCTAAACAAAAACTTATGGATTCTCAAACCAATATTAGTTCTCATTGTAAATTATGCACAAACGATTTTCAATCCATTACAACTGTATCAGGAGATAGAATTTATCAAACTTTTAATGAAATATCCGGAAATTACCAAACCACCACGTCCTGATCAGGAGATGAAATAGTAGTTCATTACATTCAAACTACTGGTCCTCCTGTAACTGCCAAACCACACCGTCTTGCACCTGATCGTTTGAGTATTGCTAAAGAGGAATTTCAAAGCATGATTGACCTCGGTCACATGCTTCCTTCCAAAAGCAACTACGCGAGCCCATTACATATGGTGCCTAAAAAAGGCAGTACTTAAGTGGAGACCAGTAGGAGACTATAGAACTTAACGCACAAACAATTAAAGACAATTATGGCGTACCCTAATATCTTAGACTTTACTTTCGAACTCCATGGAATCAAAATGTTTTCGTACATAGATCTCATTAAAGCTTACCATCAAATCCCTATAAATCCTGAGGATATTCATAAAAGTGCCACCATTACTCCCTTCGAATTGTACGAGAGCTTACGTATGCATTTTGGTCTATGTAACGCCGTCTACTTTTTAAAGACTTATGGTTGGTTTAGGTTTTATTGCACAAGGTCCAGAAATGGACAAGCTGCGCCAAACTCCAGATAAGATAATAAAATCATTGTAAATGTAAAGACATTAAAAAATAGAGGGAAAGATTCCAGCGCAAAGTTTTTAGAGAATAAAATATTGGAAAAAGAGTTAAACAACGTGAAATTAAAATGCAGAGTAAAATGCAAAACATGTAGAAAATAAATTAGGATGAAAACATGATTTTAAAGAATTTAATCTTTAAAAAATGTTGAGATCAGTAATATGTAGATATAAAACGGATGCGAATGATATTTACAAGTAATGAAAGTATGGTATAAAAGGGTACAAAAATATTATATAGGAATTTAAAAATCGAATGCTGTACAAGTTAAAAATATTTGAATGGGGTTTCTCCCCAATCAAATCTTTTAAAGTTAAAACAGTGCTATTAAAAAAGTGAAGTCTGACTGTTAAAAACGGGACAATCGATTAAAATATGTTGAACTGTAAAGGGAACTCCACACACGGGGGTACACTCTCCTAACAAAAGATGCCTGTGAGTGAAACGCGTGTGTCCGATACGTAAGCGAGTTAACATCACATCAGAATGTCTAATGGGTAGGGAAGGCCACAATGAAATATCTGGATGAATATTGTGGAGTTTATTTTTAATTTCGATGCTCCAATCTGTGCGCCAGTCGTTCAAAAATTTATAAATAAAAGTAACTCGCAATCCCGTTCGTTTATGCTTTTGTTGATGTGACATAGTGGCTTCACAATCATCAGAAGAGCATATCGAGCATATCACAATTTTATTTGAACGATTACAACATTAGGCCTCAGTTTAAAACCATCGAAATGCTTTTTTGGAGTTTCCTCCATTGAATTTTTAGGTTTTAAAGTTTCCGAATCGGGTATCGAACCTCTTACAGACGTGTAGAATGTATTAAAAATTTTCCAAAGCCGACCACTATTACACAATTAAGGCGTTTTCTTGGATTATTTAATTTCTATAGATGTTTTGTGCCCAGAGCAGCACATATATTAGCCCATTTAAATAAATTCTTAGAAGGCATCAAAAATAAAAGAAATCTAAACGAATCACAGCAACAAAACCTCATGAGTTACTTCAATAGACTGATGTGGCAGAGCAATCATTTACTGATGCTAAAAATGCTTTAGCAAAGCAACTCTTCTGCGACATCCGATGCCTGGATCTAAGTTGAGTGTCTGGATGTATATGCAAGAGATTCAGATGTTGGCGGTACTCTCATGCAACTGAATAAAGATGCCTGGGAACCTATTTCATTTCTATCTGCCAAGCTTTCCAGAAGTCAACGGAACTAGTCCACTTATGACAGAGAGCTGTTAGCAATCTACACATATGTCAAACGCTTCAGGCATATGCTTGAAGACCGTGATTTCATCATTTTCACTGATCAAAAGCCTTTGATTTCCGCCTTCAAGCAGAAGCCAGATAAGGGTTTTCGACAGATTTCTGCCATACAAAAGGCTCTAACAACGTCGTGGCTGATGCGTTGTCCCGCATAGAATTTGACACGATCTCTCCATTGAATTTTCAAGAATTTACTGCAGCCCAAGCGAATGATTTGGAGTTACAGGCGATTCTTACCAAAAACGACACTTCACTTATTCTGGAAAAGCATTTTCCAATCGCTAATTTGGAACTATTGTGCGACATGTCCACCGGACAACCTCGACCATTTGTTCCACTTATCGAAAAATCATATTTAACCAACTTCATGGACTTTCCCATCCAAGAATCTCCGCTACCAATAAGTTGATCACTTGTCGATACGTTTGGCCTGTAATGAATAAATGGATTAAAGAGCACGTACAAGGTTGTATTCCATGCCAACGTTCCAAAGTCCATCTCCTTACAAAAACTCCACTTGGCACATTCGCTCTACCAGATGCTCGATTTGCCCATATACATCTGGATTTCATTGGACCACTCCCATCATCAGACGATCAACGTTATTGCCTCACCATAACTGATCGTTTCACTCGCTGGGCTGAGGTAATCCCGACTAGTGACGTGACTGCAGAAACTGTTTGTCGAGCACTATTAAGTGGTTGGATTTCTAGATCCGGCTGTCCTACAACAATAACAGATCAGGGCAGAAGCTTCGAATCAAATCTCTTCAGACAGCTAACTAAAGTGCTTGCCACATCCATTCCGCAGCGTATAGACCCCAATCTAATGGGTTAATAGAACGTTTTCATCGACACTTCAAAAGTGCCCTTAAATGCAATGAGCATACAAAGTGGACAGAGGTACTTCCAATTGTGTTGCTAGGATTACGATCTGCGATAAAGAATGTTATTGACGCTACTTGTGTATGGAACAACATTTCGTTTACCATCAGACATTTTGTGTAGTGAACAAGTCGCAACAGCTTTTTCATCGTACGTAGATCAACTTCGCACCTTGTTGCGAACTTTAAATCCAATCGCAACTTCTAAACATTGCAATGAATCAATATATATTCATCCCTCATAGGAAACATGTTCTCATATTTTTACGTGTGGACTGTCACAAACCTCCATTGTCTCAGCCCTATACTAGACCACATTCTGTTCTCGATCGTTCGAAAAAGAACTGTCAGATTATTGTGAATGGCAAAACAATTTCTGTCACGTTAGATAGAGTAAAACCTCCTCGTATTTTGCGTGACGATACCACCATCTTTGCCTTCCAAATCTACAGGATCCATGGAAGCTGTTCAACCTCTCACAAGAAGTAAAAGAACTGTGCATTCCCCAAAAGGCTGATTGAATATATTTAACATTTCATTTGTACATATTAACAATTAACCTTGCGTATTTATTTGTGTTTACTCATTCATTTTCGATTCTTTACTTTCTTTTTCTTCTCAAATAGCATTTCTCCATATATTTTTAATGTGTTATATTCAAACACAAATGTGCATATTTTTCATAAAATTGTGTTTTCATTTTCAATGTATATAATCCTTTACTATGATTGTATATCGTTCCTCGGTATCCCTCATTTACTGGGGGATACTCTGTGGAGAGTACGCAATGAAAATCTTGGCACCTTTATTGGTTTTCAGAATTTGTGTTTTTATTCAGAATTATTCGTATCAATAATTCTTTAACTGACTTTATTATTGGACTAGTAGATCAATCGGTATCGCATTCCGTATTATTTGTGCCGTAAGGGAGATTTATGTTTATGTTTCTAGTTAGTTTCTTTCTCCCTGAATGGCAATATACATGTATGTATAAATTTTAAAATTTGTTATTTTTTCTTCATGCATCGGTGATCCCGATCAGGTCGTGTGTTTGTTTTGTGTCCATAATAAACTTGAAATTTTTTCAATGTTATGGAATTATTCCGTATTTTCGATATACGAACAGGGTTATGGGCTTGATCCCAACCCGATCGCATAAATGAGTAGTGTATAAGCTAATTAAATTTACATGGAACTTTCTCTTGGAACTTTGACCGAAAAAGTGGCTGAATTTAACTCGGATTCTGTCTCCTCAATTTCCTTCCCGAACCTTAGCGATTTTAATTACACTACATGGAAGGTTGATATGAAAGTGATCTTTATGGACAGAGGAAGCTGGGAATTCATTACCGGAGAAGCCAAGCCATGAGAAGCATCTGAAAGGGAAAAATGGTCTTACGATTTACGCAAGTAAAGAGCCTTCACCACCATCTATCAAGACGTCGAAAGAAAGTTTCACACCCTGATTGCGAACACCGAAGACGGTAAAACTGCTTGGGAAACGCTGAAAATTCATTTCGAGCCAACTTCAAGAGCGAGATTGTCAAACCTGGTGGACGATTTCTTTGACCTGCGTTTCAACCCCGATGAAGAGACTGTTGGCATTTTCTGTTAGAAAATAGCCGAGAAACGACTTCAAGTTAAAGAAGCGGGTTTAGACATACCCGAATTATTGGTATATTTTCAGCTCTTACGTCGTTTACCTTCAGAATACGACAACATTGTCCAGATCCTTTACCGGCTCAACGATACAGAAATTCAAACTTGATAATGTTACAAAACAACTGTTGACCGAAGTTGGAAGAATTGGTCTCAAACGCAAAGATGAAGGCAAAGATTTCAGTCGTCGGAGATGCCTATGCTGCAAAATGTAGACGACCTTATCCTGTGAAAAAGAAATCAACGGAGAAACCTGCATGCAGTGGAAGCGAGTTGGACCCTTCGTCGCGGAAAAGAACTGACGCACCTTTTCGTCTGGGACCGTGTGGCTACTGCAGAAGACCGGGACACACCGAAGACAGATGTTTCAAGAAAAATGGACGTTTCAAGAATAAACCAAACAACGGTGGAGTATTTTTTGCAGATTGCACTGGCTGCAGCTGCAACTGATGCCAATTTAGAATTCCTTATACATTCTGCTGCAACCAGAGAGACTGGTTCCGTAATTTCAGGGAAAGATCGCTGGCATCGATATTAAATGGATACAAGGATAGTATGTCGAAATTTCTTGGAGATGGAGACATCAACTTCATCGTTAAAGATGTTAGAGGTAGCGTAAAGATGGTTTGAAAAATGTTTTGTATTTCCCCAATATACGTAGAAATTTAATTGGAGGTTGTAATATAGATATTGCAGGTTATAAAGTCATTTGGAAAAATAACAAAATGGTTGTATATAAGGGAAATTATGAATACTTTTTACTGCACCTTTAGTAGATAAATTGTATATTGTTCGTGGATATCCTGAAAAATGTATAAATTCTGTCAATATTGCATTAGATATTAATACTATTCATCGTAGATTTGGTCATGTTAATGTTCCACTAATATAGCATATGAGTTAAGAGAATTGAAAAGTTAACTTCTGTAAATAAAGATTGCAATGTTTGCAAAATTGCCAAATCCACGCGTGAGTCGTTCAAGAGAAATTATGTATATCAAAGGTCTACTTCTAGTGTATTAGAAAGAGTGTTTATGGATCTGTGGGGACCTGCTCCGGTTAACTCTTTAGGTGGGAATCAGTATTTTTTGTCAATAATGGACGATTATTCTCGTAAGGTAGAAGTGTGCATAATTAAATCTAAAACAGATGTTTTGAGTGTTTTGAAAAATATTTGGCAAAAGTAGAACGAGAAACTACTTAAATTGAAATGTGTCAGAACTGACAATGGGCTCGAATTTTTCCACAAACAATTTAATGATTTTTTAACAAGTTAGGGATAAAACATGAACACACATCTACTTATACAGCAAAACAGAACGGCGTGGCCGAAAAGTTTAACCGAACTGCTATGGATGGGGTTCGAGCCATGCTTCATGACAGTGGACTACAACCCCTTTTTTGGACGGAAGCCCTTGTGGCGTTTGTGCACATCCGGAATAGGTGTGAACACAAACTCACTGAAGGATTAACTCCAATTGAAATATGGAGCTGTCAAACCATCTGAGATATTTTAAGATATTTGGGTCTCTTTGCGTTTGTGCACTTTCCTAAGATCCAACGGGGCCGTCGTGGCTCAGTGGGTATGCCCACTGCGCTAGCAACCTTCGAATTGTACGCGGCGCAGGTTCGATTCCTGTCAGGTGCATTCCTCCCTGGGTGTATTTATCTCTTCTCTGTCTGTAAAACTTTCATTGTGCTGTGTCTGTCTGTTACTTGATGTTGTATATCTTGTGTCTGCATGGCCAAATATGGCCCTTGCGCCATGAAACCCCAAAACCAACCAACCTAAGATCCAACGGAATAAACTTCAACCTTGGACAAAACCTGGAATCTTAGAACAACCTATAGACACTAAGGGCTATAGAATTTTTATTCCTAAAGATCGTAAGGTAATTAAAACTATCCATGTTAAAATAGATGAGAACCAAAATGGGGTTAAAAGTTTGTTTGGACAGAATAAGTCTTCTGATTATGAAAAATTCAGCTTAATCGAGGATATTAATGACCAAACTGAATCGAATGATCTTCCTAATGTAAATAAAGTAGAGGAAATTAAAAAGGCTGAAGTAAAAATTTCTAATGTTTTAACTCCTATAAATATTGGTGAATGGAAAAACTTCGTACCAAGACTAAACGCATCGATGTATATTATTATCCACCTAGCGATAAAACCAGATTAAGATCTTTAAAAGATGCTAAAAATTATTGTGATAAAAGTAAAATAGAATTTGATCCTGAAAAATTTTATTTTAAACCCAGTGTTGAACATTCTAAAAATGTAGATTCTACTAATGTTCCTTCTCAAACTGATTCAGAAAGTGCAAATGATGAATCAGACTCGGTTGATTTTTTTCAACACGAGTGTTATAGTGTTGAGTTGCCAAAAACCTTTGAAGAGATGCAGCAAAGTCCCGACAGACCAAAATGGGACGCTGCAATGAGGGATGAACTTAAAATTATGGAAGACCGACGGGGTTTGGGATCTAGTTGATCCACCGAAAAAATGCACCTGTAATTTGAAGTAAGTGGGTTTTCAATGTAAAGACTGATGAAAGGCGGTATCAACTGCCCACATGCTAACCTCAGCTTAATCCTTCTTTAAAAAACATTTTATTTTCTATAGGAACGCCCTTCAACCACATATTCAGAAAATAATTTCCATGGTTCTTCCGGTTCCCTACATGCCATAATGTGAAATGAGTTTAATGGCATTTTTCTACTGATTTCAGACATAAAATGTCAATAATTTGTATGACAAAAAATATTTACCTGTAATGTACGACACTTGGATTTTCTCTGACATAACTAGCTTCAGCATGCGTGTTTGAAAATCATTTCGGGAAGGTTTCTAGAAATCAAAATATTCCTGTCCTTGAGTGCTTTGTGAATATAGTAATATGAGAAAAATATGCAGATTCAAAGGTATCGTTTATTACAATCACAAAAAGAACCTACAAAGACTCAATAAGTATAAAATTAAAAATATTAGAAAATTAATGCTGGTATGTTTATTGTAAGTTGTACATTCAGTTAACTTTACATACTAAGTCTTCAGCCACCCATTATTTTTCTGACAATGTACACACCATTCAAGAAAGGCCCTGAATCTCACTTAGTTATTGGCTTGGTTGGTTGGTTTGGAGTTTTATGGCGCAAGGGCCATATTTGGCCATACTGCACAAGACACAATATCAAGAAATAGACATACACACACAATGAAAGTTTTACTGAACAAATACACCTAGGGAGGAATGCACCTGACAGGAATCGAACCGCCTACAACTCGAAGGTTACTAGCGCAGTGAACCTACCCACTGAGCCACGACGGCCCTTAGTGATTGGGAAATTGATTACAAAATGACTCATTGAGAAGGACATTTACCGTGTTGATGGAGCCTTCCCCCAGTGTAATTTCGGTGGAAGAGACATGGGAAAAATAGGGCAGCTTTTAGCTGAGAGGATGAACACAGTAAGAATCTTTCCATCTGGACATTTTCGTTGGATTAACTCAGTAGAGCATTCGAGGGAACTCTGCGAGAAACTAGCGGTCGATTACATCATCCCGCCTATTGTATCCATATCCATGCACTTTCAGACCTAACTTCACCTCGTGAGATGAGTCATGTAAATTCATCTGTCAATCTCATCGCTGGAACCTAGTCCGGAACTGGAAACCCTAATGATTCTTTCTCTGAAAAAACAATAATGCGGCTGATTCTTTTTTATTTCCTAAACTGAGCTCCAAACTTGAACAATCGAGTTCTGTTTGTTCCGCTGGAGAAAAATAAAAACGAGATGTATTTCTTGTTTCACGTAGCGTACGTTTTGTTAGAGATTACATTGGATCTGAATTACACCACTGACGGGAGATTGTATAAGGTTTCCGATTTGATTGAAGCCTGTGAACTCCTGAAGATTGAGAATTTAAAAATGACCATCGTTTTAAGCAACGATATTCCGGTGTGCCAAAGGCCTCGTAGATTTCTGGAGAAATTAGCAGTCTAAGAACACAACAAATTAAAAAATGGCTTCAGACAGGTATTATTCGGCGCTCTTGCTCCGACTAGCTTCACCAATAACGATTTGTCAAAAAAGATGTCTCAATGAGACTGAAAAGATTACAGGAAATTGAATAAAAAATGGTTAAAGATAAGTATCACTCATTTCTGGTATTCTTGATAAGTTACAACCACCAGCTCAGGTTTTCAGTTGTATTGATCTAAAGAAAGGCACGTAAATGTCTATAATAGTACCAGCATCACCTCGTTTATTACACATGAAGAATTTCTCAAAGTTCCATTCGTCTTGTCAAGTAGTCCCAGTGTCTTCCAGAGATACATTCACTACGTATTTCGTGACCTTCTCAATGATGATATTGTTGCTATGTATCTTGATGATATAACTATCCCATCCGTTCATGAAAGGGAAGGGATAAACATAAAATGTGTATAAGAAGCTGGCTTTAAAATTCGGACTTGTGAACGGAACTTAAAAAATGTCGATTCTTAAAAAGAAAATTGAATTCTTGGGGGATATAATTGAAAATAGTACGATTCGTCCTTCACCTACAAAAACCACCGCTGTGTTCGCAACTTCCCAGAGCCTAAAACGCCCAAACAAGTTTAAAGTTTTCTTGAACTCACGGGTTACTTTCGGAAGTATATTCCGGATTATTCAGTTGTCGCTAAGCCACTAAACGATTTTCTGCTCACCTGGTTTAAGATTTTTCTATTGGAGGGAGCAAAAGAAATATATACATAATCTACACTGCTGGCCACCGTAAATGCAACACCCTGAAGGAAGCATGCAAATAATATGAAATTTACAACATGCATTAGCGGAGGTGAGATATGCATATGATTAGAATTTCAGCGCAGACGCACATCACGCGCGCCTGTGGCGCCACTTCAAAGCGCTATTTAAGGCTTGGAGATTTCGACGATTTCATGTACGGCAATTGTGTTTTTCTTGTGGTTTTTTCAAAAAAACGATCAATTATGCCTCGTAGAAAACAGCGATCATCTTTTGATCAAGTATCCGAGTTCGACAGAGGAAGGATAGTGGCCTACCGAGATTGTGGATTATCTTTCAGGGAAATCGGTAGTCGTGTTGGACGAAACCAAACAACTGTAATGCGGATATGTGATCGTTGGATGCAGGAGGGTACGACGGACCAACGTGTTCGATCGCATCCACCTCAGTGCACCATTTCATGTGATGACAGGCATATTGTGCGTATGGCAGTGGCGGATCGCTCAGCCACATCACGAACCATAGCACAGCACATTCAGTCTGTACCGCATCATCCAGTGTCTGCGCGTACCATTCGACGCCGTTTACAGCAGAGTGGTCTGTCCGCAAGACGTCCATTGCTTCGTCTACCCTTGACGCAGAACCACAGACGTTTCCGCCGCCAATGGTGCGATGAAAGAAGGATGTGGACGGCAGAATGGAATGAAATTGTCTTTACTGACGAGTCACGCTTCTGTCTGCAACACCACGATGGTCGGATTCGAGTCTGGAGACACCGTGGAGAGAGGATGCTGAACAGCTGCGTTATGCACCGCCACACTGGTCCTGCACCGGGTATTATGGTATGGGGCGGTATTGGATATCACTCTCGCACTCCTCTAGTACGCATTGCCGGTACTTTAAACAGCCAGCGCTACATCTCCGAGGTGTTGGAGCCAGTTGTCCTTCCTTACCTTCAGGGCTTGCCCACAGCCATATTTCAACAGGATAATGCGCGACCACACGTGGCACGCATTGTCCAAGGGTTCTTCGTCAATCGCCAGATTGAATTGCTTCCCTGGCCAGCTCGCTCTCCGGATCTTTCGCCGATAGAAAACATGTGGTCCATGGTTGCTCAACGATTGACCCAGAATACATCCCCAGCTGCCACACCAGATCAACTTTGGCAACGTGTGGAAGCTGCTTGGTCTGCTGTACCCCAAGAACACATCCAAAGTCTCTTTGAATCAATGCCGAGGCGTGTGGCAGCGGTGATCTCCAACAATGGCGGCTACTCTGGCTACTGATTTTGGCAGGAACCACACTTCACAGAAGTCTATAAATTTAATCATTTGATGCTTGGTCAACATGTTATCTACAAAATAAATTTTGTTGTGATATCTCTTGTCTTTCTTGGTGTTGCAATTTGGGTGGCCAGCAGTGTAATTGTTAATGTTTTGTACACCATTTTCGCAGTTAAATAGTTAAATGAAGAAACAAATCAAAATCACTCCTCTAGCAAGCTTAGTTAACTTTAGTTTCTGTGGCCAATTATGTCCGCTGTGGCGTTTTCACGAGCCACACTGGGGAATCTGACAAATGAGCCACCTCGTGAAGAGGGCTCATTTAGCTCAGGTACTGCTTGCAAATGGGAAAATTCTGTTTTAAACCAACTGGCATAAAATCCTACTTTTTTCTCGAAGTTTTTCCTTTACTATGGATTTTGCAGATAAATCCTACCCCAACTTGGTGACAAGAAATTGTAAAGAGTTTTTGGCGATACAAATGAAAACAATGAAGGATGTTAAATTCTTATTTCTATGAACAAAGGACGTGAAAGACAATCGAGCAACCCATTTAGCGAGTATCAAACTTCAATAACGTGGAAACGTTACGATTGAAACCAATAAAAAGCATCTTTATAAATTGTAGAAAATTTATCCTATTGCGTTATTTAGCACATTTAAAAATGCATTCCAGTATATGAGGAAAATGTTGAATAAAATCTGATGTCCCAAAAGATGCTAAAGATGAAATTTTGATAATCTCATCTCGCAGTGTGTACAATATAGGCTTATTTAGGTTCAAAGGTTTATAGAATAGAGTATATTTAGGGTATTTAGATGGAAAACGTGCTCAGAGAAACAGTACTGAATAAAATGCGCTATTTTGAACCAAATTTAATGCACTTCGTGAAGTATGTGCAATTAATATATTTCTTAGAAATTTTAGGAAAAAATGAAGATTTTTTCAAATATTTTTACCTTGAGTAGGTACTCATTTTTATCAATTTTCTTTTTCTTTCTGTTTTCGTCCAGATTTTCTACATTCGATTTTTTTTCGGTGATTTTCCTGTTTAATTACTTTATTCGGGTGATAGTTCTTATTTTTGATTTCATTTTAATCACTTCTTTGGATGTTACATCAAAGAAACTTATCCTGTGAAACCTTCGCAATTCCCTGACTTGCATGCAAATCTTCTGGAGGGTGAAATCGAATGAACCCGTCTTCTATTACTTTGTCGACTTCACGCCACTTCGATGAGGGTACAGTAAGTCCACTGAATGATAAATACTCCACCTACCTTTTCAGTTTTAGAGGATCTTTCGTTTGATAACTGTAAAATCTTACATCGGGCTACTCTTATATTTCATAGCGACCCACCCTGGGAGATTTTCTTGAGCAGAATTTTCTGCTGAAGTAAAAAATAATTAATTACTTTTTAATATATTGTTTTCAGTTCCACTTGCGTCAATGTTTTCAGTTGGACGCATTCGAGTTTTGATTTTTGACTAATACTTGCATGTTGTAACACTTTAGCAATCTCCTGGATTCGTCTCTTGACTTATTGTATTGAGATTATTTTGAAAAATACTGGGATTTTTACTTAGAATAATGATTTTTATTTTGTACAGGAGTTTCAGCGGTGTAGGATGATCATTGAGTCCCCTTTGGAACGCACTTGAGAAAAAAGTTTTCCAATAAGATCTGATTCAATCTTTGAAACAACAGATAGGAAATGGAATTTTTGCGGCGTTGTAACTCATAGAATAGACCTTTGAGAGAATTAATAGATTACAGAATCCCCTTTGGAAAATTTGCATCCCTTTTTCCTCATTGTACTTCATTCCCTTTATCATAGCAAACATATCTAAAATTTCATTTCAAATGCATTTTTAGAAGAGAATCCAAATTGAATTGGAATGTAACTGTTCATTACATCAAACTAGTCGTTTACCATATTGATGAATTCCGATAAATTAGTGGCATCTTGTGAGGCTAAGAAATGTTTCAATGCCGTTGATGTGGTGTGAGATAATAACTGTGCTCCTATACGAACATTTTGTGTGTCTCTGCTCATTAGCACATTGAATGTGAATCAGTTTCAATTTGTAATAATTGAAAAAGAAGCAATTTTTCAATATTGATTCCATTTTCGAGCCATTATCAACCAACCAATTCCGCAGGAGTTTCAATAGATGCATCGGGAAAAAAGATGTTACTATTCTCGTTCAAGGGATTTTTGCATCAGGAAAGATTTCTTCCATAATCCTACATTGCTTCCACTCATGTCAGAGACAAGTAAAGAAGGCTTGTGTCCAAAACCACTCTTTCCTGATGCAAGCATTCTTTGAAAATGTATAGTGTATAATATGCGAAGTTTCTGAATTTTCACACTACTGTACATCTCATTATTGAAAACTTTTAATTTGATAAAAAACACACTTTGGTGATACAAAATTCTTTACTCAATCGTACTCGAATCTGTATCCCGAAATTCTTATCTGAGGGATAGTGCATTAAGAAGATTTTATTTAAATGAATAAAGAAGTTATTATTAAGTAGTTATTTGAATCATGGAATATTATTCAGTTCTTATTTGAATTGTTCAAGCAAGATAATATATAACTTCCAGATATCAAATGAAGATTGGAAGATGGATAAGAGAGTAAATTAGGTAACCATGTTTTTCTTAATGCCTTGCGTTATATATGCTACTAATTCATTTCGCTTGTAATCTGGCGAGATTATTAGAACAGAGCAAGTATTCTAACTTCCGGTCGTCCACTGAGTTCTCGCAGAATGTGAATGAACCTCCTTTCCACTCCAGGTAGTTGAACTGGAATTTTCAACCTCTGTCAGATGACGATACAAGGGAATTTATCTTTAATGATCAAAGGTCAAAATACAGCTAGAAGAACACAGATTAGATCCTCACTTGAGAATAGTACTCCGAAGAAGATTGTTTTGTTGTAAACCGGACAGTGCATAAATGCTGTTCCAAGAAGCCAGTTAGTAAACATTTTCTTTTCTTTTGGTTACTAAATCACTTTTACTTGGAATAAGGTTAAAAGAGGAATTTTAAGTTTTCTGTTCAGTTGCTACAGATTAAGTATGTACTCTCTCAGTATATAAGGAGTCGTGGTAGCCCTACCAAGTGGGCTACCACGACTCCTTATATACTGAGAGAGTACATACTTAATCTGTAGCAACTGAACAGAAAACTTAAAATTCCTCTTTTAACCTTATTCCAAGTCGTGGTAGCCCACTTGGTAGGGCTACCACGACTAGTTGCTAATCCAGTTGACTCCAGTTGCTAATCCGCGTGGTAGCCCACGCGGATTAGCAACTGGAGGGTTGCGAATCTCGATCCAACTAAAGATCGTCGTTTATGTGGGGATTGGTGCACGTTAAATCTCCTCAAATGTCCTCGTGTTGACGTGGTGTGGGAAGTTTGTTGAGTGGGGTTCCAGTTCAGGTGTTGACCTCGTCATCTGACCTCCAGGATTGATCCGTTGTGTTGCTCTAGTCAATTGAGCTACCTACTTACCTCAGTATAGAAGTATAACAAAAGCTGCAGCCAAATCATTGAAATATCAGTAGGCCTATGATGTGTTTTTATAGAATATCATAAAAAGCATAAAAATAGAAGCATAACAAAAAAGAAATGTTTCTTTCTCCATTTGCCGGAGACTATGGAGTTAAGCTAGGAATCTAGACTTGTATTAAGGAAAAGCAGATATTTGACAAGGTTATTCAGATAAGGACCCTCACTTTAACGCCTCCAAGTACAACTATTTTAAATTTTCAACACAATTCAGCTGAGTAATGTTTTTGTCTATTGAAAATTATAAATTTATTAAATAGTATTGCTCCAGTTCGACTTACGTACCTTACAAATATCTAAAACATACACCAAATGACGGCACAAAAATAATGACATGGTGATAAATAATGATATGGTGCTTTAAATATCCTATAAATCTATATTTTGAATGAAATATATATTTTTATATTGATATAACTGCGTTTAGTTCTCTGCTGACTAACTGTAATTAACATGGTGCCATTGTGTGGTCATTCTCACCTCAAAGATTTCTTTGAACCCGAGCTATCTGTAATTTGGTTTTTCTCAACAAATGCCCCTCGGGTCAAACAACGATTAAATCACCAAACTTTTTGTTTTAACTTTTCCCTTCGGGATTGATTCCAGACCGTTGTGTTGCTCGACGTAAATTCAACTTACCAAACTTTTTATCTCTATAAACCTTTCATTTATCTTTTGACTAAGCATAAAAAAAATAAAAATTCTTTGTCCGTACTGACCACTACATATTCGATTGTATTTACTCTAAGGAATTACATCCAATCGACACTTTGTTAACAATTTAACACAACCATTTAGTCAACAATTTTAAATTTTTATTCATAACCTGGTGAAATAAGGTTTTGCTAACGAATTTTGGGGTACTGAATTCAAATATGACCAAGAAATATTCATCACGTACACTTTTTGACTATTAACAACTGATATATTTCAAAATATGTGAATACATGCCATATTTACAAATCTAGGAAGTGAAATAAATGTCATATTTTATTAAGTTGTAAATTAAAACCGAGCTTCAAATTATAATTTATTACAGCATTTACTTTTCTTGTTAGCTATAAAAAACTAGAGTTAAAAATTATAAATAACATATTTGCATATCACTGCATGAGAAGCAAAATTTTTAAAAACATAAATAAATACAAAATTAAAATTTTCCACTTCCACTCGTATACATATAGATAATTTTTCTCTTATGCGAAACCCAGCACTTATCATTGTAGGATCCCACCTTCTTTGCTCCAGGTTCACCTTTCATCGCCTCGCGATCCAAATGAATTTCGAAGGACGATCTAGGAAATGTATTTTTAAGGACATCTAAGGTTTTTCTTGAGAAGGTCATTCTCTGGAAATTTTTTAAATCTTTGTAATAAACCTGCTTTTCAAACAGCACTGTAAAATAGTTGTAATAAAACTGTTCATAAAAATTCTTGCTTTCAGAAGGTTCATTTCAGTTAGCCAACTTTAAAATACGAAACGAAAACCAGTTCTCAAGATCGCTGAATTACAGCGTAAACTTGATTATTCGGTTACTGAAAATCTAAAAGGGTGGGCATGGTAGGTACGTATTTTAATTAACGTGGAGCAACACAATGGGCCATTGGCGACGATCCGGGATCAAGCCCGGAGGGAAAGATCCGAGGACAACACCAAATAATTTTGAACCACGGTCAAATTACGAGGTCACACTTGAGCTGACACCCCACTCTTCAAACTTCCACACCGCCCCAACGTGAGGACATTGGAGGCCACGACAGATTTAACGTGCACCAGCTCCTTTTGTACACAACAATCTTTGGTTGGATTTGAACTCGCAGTCCTCCGGATGCTAATCCGTTACTCCTCCATCCGAGCTACTGTGTAAAAAGGAGCTATGCCGAACAGACAGGTAGAAATGAAAACTTATATCGAGAAAATTTTATACCCTGACTTTATTCCTCACTCACACATTTTGAAAACATTTTTTCTCTCCACCCTTCTGTGCATTGTATGTTTGTTACGCCACATTGAAATGAAATAGAAAATACCATCTAAAGGAATTCGCATTCATAAGACTTCCTTAAGAGATCATCTTATTAAATGGTATACTTTATAATTTCCAATTTTAACGCCAAACTACGTATATCGAAAACGAACCTCATATACCATATTTCAAGATATTCGGTTCAACCGTTTCTAGATTACGAAAAATTAAGAGCACCATGTTAAATGAGTTTCCCAGACAATCTTATCACGCTGAGATCTTTTATTGTGTAACTGTTCGAACAAAATCTACGTAACATTTGTTTTTACTTTTACTTTTGGTTTTAAATTTTCGTATGCTACATTTATTATGAGCTCCAAAAAAGTATGATTAGCAACCTTCATATGTTTTGATGGTAATCATTTCATAAAAACTTTTTTTGACCTATACAAAGTTTTAGCTTTTTCCTTCTAGTAAAGATTAGTAATTTATTTTTGGGTTGAATAATAGCTATATTAAATTTATTGTAGTCCAACGCTACCGAGAGGAAAAGCTGGAATTTTGCAGTCATGAAAAGTTTTATGAATCGATACCATACAAATATATTTAGATTACTATTTATAATTTTTTTCGAATCTTCAAATTTTAAAAAATTATCATTGCTTACTAAAAAGTAACTTAAAAAAAGAAATATTATGTAGATTTTGCTTGGGTTCTTTCATGAAGTCCTGAACTTGTAATGCCATAAGAAATAAAGCATCAAAATCTCTTTCCGAAGAAATCTCGCTATCTAATCTCCCGAGTGGAAGATAAGTGCAATCGCTTTCTCGAGTATTCTATTGATCCTAAAAGTTTTATCTTTCGGAAAGATAAGGCAGTGATTTTTATTTCGACATGTTACATGTGTGGTATAACATGGAAGTGCACAAGTATCTTATAATCTTAGATTGGATTCGTATCTTTTATATTGAGTACCTTCCAGTTCCAAAGTTAAATTCGCAAGTTAAAAGTCGAATCCCTTCCACAAAGATCTGAGCTTTGTAAACAATTCGCTTTAAAGTTTTCTTGACCAGTTTAAAATTTTAAATACAAGTTATTGTCTTAAATTTAAAAAATAAATTGACATTTTTTGAAAAACGAAACAGAAGAATTTTCCTGGTATGAGGCAATATTTAATGAATGACGCAGAAAAATAGAGGCGGTCGAATGACAGGCTTGAAATAAACAGCAGCCAGCTATAAATTATCCCATACTATGTATAAATGTGTGTGTTATACTTCGTCGAATAAAAGGTACTTTGAGCATATTTTGTGTGCTCTCGCTTTACATTAGCATATTGAAAAAGTGATCAAGGGAATCCTTCCCGAAATTATTTTCACGTTGGCGTGGTGTGGAAGTTTGGATAGTGGGGTGCCAGGTGTCGTTCTCGTCATCTGACCGTGGTTCAAAATTACGAGGCGTTGTCCTTGTATCTTTTCTTTAGGGATTGATCCCGGACCGTTGCCAATAGCCCGTTGTGTTGGTCCAGTGTGACGCTAATGAACTACCAACCAGAAATGATTTTGGAATTGAAAAATCATGCTGCTTCTATGAAAAGTTCTCATTTAGCATTTCGAGAGAAAGATATTCTTTCGGAAAAAGGATTCTTGGTGAAGGGCGTTCTTTTAGGAAATTAATAGCAAACCAATATTGTGTTGCTCCAGTTGATTCAAATACATACCATGCCTATCTTATAGGAAATAAAATGGTTTTGATAAAGAGCTCACAAATATTTCTATAATATTAGATCCTTTTTCCTATACAGATGCTTCTAGTTTTCAGAGTGATGCAAATGAAAAAGGCTGCTCTGTATATAATTCTAGAGCTTTGTTTTACATCAAATAAATGGAAAGAATGGAAACGGGTTTTTTTAGACTGATACAAAGTTGGCCTTTGTGTAATTCACTCATTCCTACACATGTGCATGTTGAAAATGACTAGAACGCCTATCGAAACGCTAATTAAAAATGATTCAGTGTTTATATAAGTCTAAATTGTATGAAAATTATGCAATGAACTAAAATTCAAACTATTTGGTTACCAACTTCAGTCATTGCAATTAACTGCAAGTATACAAATTCGTTTTTATTTCTTAATTATTGTACATTTTCACAAATAATGCAATAAACTATTAAGAAGCATACGAATTTGAGAAGTGATCTTCAGGAGCAAATTTGAGCATTTTGTTCATTCAGCGCAAAACAGTTTTACTCATTAAATTCTGAATTTCCCCACGAAAAACAGGTTTGAATTTTGAGACTCACTCAATGAAATAGTATGTGGAAATATTTAAAGGAATAATTCAAATAAAGCTCAACTACACTGAAAGTGAGCGTATTTGATATCTTAGAAGTACAGCTTAAAATTAAATTAAAACAAATAAAAGGTTTTGAGACACTGGAAAAAGCGAAATTTCCACTAACTATTCAATTAAAGAAGAAAATCGAGGTTTTTAAATTCAAGTATTCACAAAAAATGTAAAAGTGTGTTTCTGAAAAACTAAGATTTCTTTGATTGCTTTAAAACTGTAACTGCGGTATCTTGAAGATTTCAATAATCTAAGAGCAAAAGTCCATAGTTACAAAGAGTGACTCAGTGGGTATGCCACTGCCCCAACAACCTGCGAGTTGTACAGGTTCGATTCCTCCCTGGTGTCTTCTGTGTCAGTAAACCTTTCTTGATGTTGTCCGTATTGTGTTTGGAGCAGCATGATCAAATATGGCCCTTGCACCATAAAACCCAACCAACCAGTAACGAAATTGATATATAAAACCATAATGAAGCATAAACTGCGACAACAAATTCAACTCGAATCTCCTCCATAAGTCTTGAACTTTCCTGGATGTCTATTTCCTCGCTACAAGAGAACCCAATGAAACTGTTCTCGCCAAGGTATTTTTGGTCACATCAGCAGAGGTGATGCAGCTGATGCTCAAAATCTATTTAAAATCAAGTATAATTATTTAAGGAATTAAGATAAATTAGTCCCACATTAATTTTATTAACAAAACAACACTAAATTTTGATTGCAATTAATTGTGACACGTCAGAACTAGCTAAAAACGGGTTACCTCCCAA
The DNA here is from genome assembly GCA_933210815.1 of Meta bourneti. Classification (NCBI taxonomy): domain Eukaryota; kingdom Metazoa; phylum Arthropoda; class Arachnida; order Araneae; family Tetragnathidae; genus Meta; species Meta bourneti. The sequence goes on along the minus strand of OW119933.1, from coordinate 259,570 downwards.
CAGAAGTAAAGGCACCCCTGTCTTACTTTGTACTCTCGAGAAGAAAATGACTGGATTGCTTTGTCTCTTTCTGAATACATGAAAGAACGTGTCTTCTAGAAATGGAGGACATGAAACTCTGGAAAATACATCAAGGGCAAAATTATGCTTAAAATTAGGAAGTATTTTCCCAAAGATAAAACACACATAAATGTAATAAATGTTTCTGATATGCCATAAACATTGACTTTTGGGGCCGCTTAGCTACACCACTGAAGGTGAAAATTTGCAACTGGTCTTCTCAATATATTCTCGAGACCAACTCCCTAGAGATTTCCAAATAAGTGTCAACTCCTTTTCTATCCATCTGATAGTTCTATTAGTGTCCTTAGATTGAGCTTTTCTTAATTTATTTTTGTCAATAACTAATGTTGCGTCTGGCAATTATACCAACTTGTTAAGACTGCAGCTGATCTCTCCGATAAATGATATTTGATTCCTGCTGGTTTCGGAGCGAAATTCCTGATGAATAGGATGCTTTTTACTGAAGGAACATAACATTTTTCTTCATTGCATGTTTGCTTCCCATGATGTATGTATATTTCTTTTCCATTCTTTTTGTTTTGTCCTATCACCGCAAGTTATATCCTAGACCTTTATACCGGGAACTTTCCTCGCCTGCACTTTTGAAAATGGTGACAGTGATCCAATGTCGAACAACTCATTTCGTTGAGCTTTGAGTTCATTAGTATCGTTTCTTTTGACCTCATACCATTATGCTCGAATCAGTTGTAAAATCTATCTTGGGATGAATTACCCTTTAGTTTCGGAACAAATAAAATTTTCTGACACAGTATCCTGTTGTAATGATTAACTGTGACTGTTCTGTAACATGATTAACTGTAACTGTAACACTACCTATGTCAATAAAGGTTCTAATGTAACCCTAGCAAGCTTGTTCGTATTTGCACGTTATCGTATTATTATTATGATACTGGCCAGTAGTCATTACATGGTGCCGAAACAAAAAAAAATACTTTGAGTATCTGAACACTAGATTATGCCAAACGAACCAACGAGCAGAGGAGACAACGGAAGTATGAGTGCAAGACCGCCGCCGCCGTTAGGCTTAGCTGTCGCTGATGTATCCAAAGCTTGGAAGGACTGGTACCAGCAATTTGAATGGTATGCCATAGTAATCGGACTGGAAAGCAAGCCGGAAAATGTTAAGATCGCTCTATTCATGTCTGCAATTGGAACGGAAGCGGTAAGTGTTTTTAACACTTTTTCGGATGACCAGAAGAGCAGTATCCAAAAGTTGGTTCAAGCCTTTCAAAGCTATTTTACACCAAAAGTGAACATTACTTACGAGAGATTTATGTTCAATAAAATGGTGCAAGGGGAAACGGAGAAATTTGATGATTTTTTAACAGTTTTGCTTAGCAAAAGTAAGTCATGCAAATTCGAATCGTTACATGATAGCTTAGTCACAGACCGAATAGTGATTGGCATACGAAGTGATGCTGATAGAGAGAAACTCCTGGCCGAAGATGATCTAACGCTGAATAAAGCGGTGAAGATATGCAGAGCAAGTGAGCAAGCTAGAAGCCAAATGAGTTCCATTAAAGATGAACCATTGAAAATAGAAGCTGTGAATAGAAAACATCAAGGAAAAAGCAAGTTCAAGAAGCAGGTAGCAAACACTAAACCATGCACACGATGTGGAACTGTACACAAAAAAGCAGAGTGTTTAGCATATAAAAAGGAATGCTATATATGTCATAAAGAAGGACATTTTGCCAAATTCTGTAAATCCAAGCGTGTAGCAACAGTGGAAAAGACAGTAAAATACATCCCAGTACTAGAGGATGTAGAGAACAATGACTCAACTGATTTTTTAGTCAGTAGTATTGCTAGTATAAAAGCCACAGACTGGTTTGAAACAGTAGAATTTGCAAATAAATATAAAGTAAAATTTAAACTAGACACAGGAGCACAGTGCAATGTGTTAGCATGTACAATGGCACAAAAAGCAGAACTGAACATAGGAGCTTCAAGTGTGAAGACGCTGTTATCATTTTCTAATCATAAAATGAAAGTATTAGGAGAAGCGGTTTCAAAACTAAAGGTGAAAAATAAGACCTACAGGGTGAAATTCATCATCATAGATGAAAATGTGCAACCCATATTAGGCAAAGATTCGTGCGTAGAAATGGATCTTGTGAAAAGAATCAATGCCATAGGCTTAACAGAGAACTTGATGAGTAAATCTATCGAAAAGGAAATAGGTTGCTTGAAAAATTATAAATATGAAATTGACCTGGTGGACAATCCAAAGCTGGAAATTTTCCCTGCAAGAAGAGTTCCGCATTCAATGAGAGACAAGGTGAAAGTGGAATTGGAACGCATGCAACACATGGGTATAATTAAACCTGTTAGTGACCCAACACCAGCAGTATCACCTATGGTTGTTGTAAGCCGCAATGGGAAAATTAGAGTGTGTATGGATCCATCTAGCATTAACAAGAACTTGAAAAGACGTCACTACCCATTGAACACTCTAGAAGAAATAGCGGCCCGAATAAATGGGTCGAAATGGTTCACGCTTCTGGATTGCAAAAAGGGGTTGGCAACTAGAAGTCACACAGCGTACGAGTAAATACCTCACAATGGCTACTCCTTGGGGACGATTCTCTTACTTGAGGATGCCAATGGGTTTGTCATCAGACCCAGAAGTGTTCCAACAAATAATGGAACAACTGCTGGGCAAAATAAAAAATGTAGAGTGTGCTATGGATGATATACTCATACATGCACCATCGAAGAAAGAAGTGGAAGAATTAACTGCCAAAGTTACAAACATACTTAAAGCTGGGTTGACATTGAACAAGGACAAATGCGTCTATTCAAAAAATAATGTCAAGTTCTTGGGACATATAGTAACCGACAAAGGTCTCAAAGCAGATCCAGAAAAGATCCAAGCCATCAATGACTTGAAAACCCCCCGTGATGTCACAACTCTTCAAAGGTTTCTGGGCATGATAACCTACATGGCAAAATTCATTTCCAACCTTTCAAAGGTAACACAACCTTTAAGAGACCTATGTAAAAAGGATATTGAATGGGTCTGGGACCATCAACACCAATCAGCCTTTGAGGAGTTGAAGAAAAGTATGAAAGAGCTACCAGTGTTAAGGTACTTTGATGTCAACTCACCTGTAACATTATCCGTGGATGCCAGCAAGCATGCAGTAGGTGCTGTATTAATCCAAGAAGGGCGTCCAGTAGCTTATGCCACCAAAGCACTTGATAAAACCCAACAAAATTATTCTCAAATTGAAAAAGAGGCATTTGCTATTAAATTTGGATGCATCAGATTTCATCAATACGTTTGGGGATGCAAACACCTAACGGTTGAAACTGATCATAAACCATTAATGTCAATTTCTAGAAAACCTCTTCATTGCGCTCCACCTCGTCTGCAGAGAATTATATTTGACATTATCCCTTATCGTCCTGAAATCATTTACAAAAAAGGAACTGAGATGTTCATAGCAGACACGTTAAGTCGTGACTGTGAAGCTCATGATTTGGACATGCCTGAATTGAAAATGGAAGTTCATGTAATTGTTCCAATGACAGACTCTAGAACAAATGAACTCAAGGAAGCAGTCAAAACTGACAAAGAACTGTCGAAATTGACAAAGCTTGTCCTGGAGGGTTGGCCCAATACAATTGACCATGTTCCTGATTGTCTAAAGAAATATTGGACATTCAGAGATGAATTTGCCAATTATAATGGAGTACTGTTCAGAGGTGATCGGGTGGTTATACCTGTTGGACTTCAGGAACAAACGTTGAAAACCATTCATCTTGGACATCTGGGGATACAACGTTCATTAAGCAGAGCACGAGAGAATGTTTATTGGTATGGCATGAACAAAGATGTGGCGAGTTATGTTCAGAAATGCAAGGTTTGCCAGCAACGTCATAGGGACAATCCAGAAGAACCGTTGATACTGAACAAAATTCCTGATAAACCATGGCAAATCATAGCCATCGATATCTATCACTGGGACAAAAAAGAATACCTAGTGATTGCTGACAGTTATTCGGGATATTTTGACTTTTGTGTTCTTGGAAGTATATCATCACAGACGGTTATCAAGGCTCTCAAACTATGGTTTGCAACTCATGGTGTTCCTGAAACTTTATGTTCAGATGAAGGAACACAGCTAACTTCGAAAGAATTTCGCCAGTTTGCTGAAGATTGGAGCTTTACGATGCAAACGTCTAGTCCTGAACACAAGCGTTCAAATGGCTTAGCTGAAAGATATGTTCAGGAAGCAAAGAACCTAATAGCCAAATGTGCTGCAGATGGCTCTGATATTTATTTGGCGCTATTGAATAACCGAAATACGCCAAGGGGAGTTCTTGGTTCTCCAGTTCAAAGACTCATGGGGAGAAGAACCAAAGGAATTCTACCTATGAGTGCAAAATTATTGGAACCAAAGATCATTCAAAACGTCTCACAGAATCTAAAAGCAAGGAGAATGATCGAGAAGACGTACAGAGACAGAGGGTCTAAATCAAAACCACCGATCTCTGTGGGTCAAAAAGTATGGTTCCGAAAAGGACACAGGAATTGGTGCCCAGCTGAAGTTATCGATCAAGCTAAAGGACCAAGATCCTTCATTATCAAGACAACTGAAGGTGCAACTTATCGAAGGAATTCGTGGTTTCTTCGACCCTACATCACCAAAGATGTAGAGCCAGCACCAGTTGAATCGCAGGAATCCACCATGGAAAATGCCTATTCCAGTGAAGCAGCATTTCCTGATGATTCAAACAGTGTCGAAATGCCAATCCCACCTGAACAATTACCATCTCAATACAGAACTCGTTCAGGCAGAACTGTTAAAGTACCACACAAACTTAATTTGTGAAACTTCTAGTTTATTCACTTTTACTAAAAAAAAGGGAGATGTAATGATTAACTGTGACTGTTCTGTAACATGATTAACTGTAACTGTAACACTACCTATGTCAATAAAGGTCCTAATGTAACCCTAGCAAGCTTGTTCGTATTTGCACGTTATCGTATTATTATTATGATACTGGCCAGTAGTCATTACACCTGTAAATCTGATGGTGCACCAAAAATAGAGCATGCTTCTCGTACTTACCTTGCATAGTTAAACTCATTTGAGAAAAACTCTTGACCACAATAACGTGTAGTGGGGAAAACAATCAAAGAGATCCAACTTTCAATTCATTTGAAATCAATCAGTGACCACTTTCAGCTTCATTTATCGGAGTAATTCTGCTGTAAAAACACAAGTTTATTCCTTTTTGTATCCTTAAACATTTTACCTTAAATTAATTATTGTTAAAATCTTAAATTCTAAAGCTTTAAGGGCTGTTAGAGACTTGAAGATTTTTTTAAATTGTGCATATTATCTAGCGATCCAACAGGGCAACCTTTGAAACGTTCAGGTTGCTTTTAGATCCACCCTATTGTACATAAGGCTTGTAAATGGTAGAGTATGGTGATTTTTAGTACACTCGGATTGAGTTCTACAGTGTCCTAAAAGTTCCCGTACTGACGATTCGTGAATTTATTGTACAAAAACAACGAACTTTAAAACAATTATTTTTATGCTAATGGTGAAAAGCACTTTTAACATAACATAGGAAAAAAATTTGAACTCACATTTACAATAAATGTTCAAAATGTCCGCCCCTTTCTTGGAGGCAAAGCTGAAGTCGTTTGTGCATATTTTTAGAAACGCGTTTCAAGATGCTGGGAGTGATTTCTTGTATCCTTTGAGTAATGGCAATTTTCAGATCATCTATTGTTTGGGGATTATCTTCATAAACTTTGTTCTTTAAATATCCCCACAGAAAAAAGTCAAGGATCCTCAGATCAGGGGAACGAGGTGGCCAGAGATTTTTTGAGATTAGTCTATCGACAAAAGAATCTTGAAGCATGCCCATGGTTTCATAACTTGTATGACAGGTTGCATCGTCTTGTTGGAACCAAGAATCTCGTTCATTCACTTCTAATAATGCAACGAATTGTTGGATAAATTCTCTCTATACAGTGCCATCAACAGTTGACTCGAAAAACAGAGGCCCAACAATCCTTTTGCGTGATACGGCACACCAAACGCCAATTTATTTGAGAATGTAAAGGTTTTTGCACTAATGAATGGAGATTTATTGTTCCCCAAATGCGGGTTCACATAACCGCTTAAATGAAACCATGTCTGAAACCATGTTTTGTCCAAAATGTTGATGTTGTTGCGAATAGATCCCCGGAACCTACGGCAACAATAAAGCCGCCTCTCCTTGTCCGGTGGCTTTAGCTCCTGTAACATTTTTACACGATAAGCACGAAAATGCAAAAAAGCCTTATGTTATGTGTAAGCCTTAAAGCCTTATGTGTCGATCCACTTGATGTGCCCATTTGTTGCGACAAACGTCTCACGGATTGATGAGGAGATTGCAATATCCTTCTTTGAGTTTCTTGCACAAAGTCTGGTGTAACGACTTTCGTTCTTCCATTCCTGTGTTCGTCTTCCACCGAACCTGTCTCGCGAAATCGCCGAACGAGTTGATATAGCGTATCTTTACTCGGTATTGCATCATCTGGATATTTATGTCGCCAAAATTCTTTACATCTTTCATATGATTTACATTCAAAATAAGCCTCAAGAAGCGCAATTCTCTGAATGCGTGTGATAAACTCATTTTGCAATGAAGAACAAAATGACATGGAACTTTATTATCGCACAACTTGAGCGAGAAGAAAACCAAACGATAAAAATTAAAGAATCCATAAAATTATAAGCAGACGATAAAATTCAATAATTAAAAAAATACACGCGCAAGTGATTTTTTAAAGTTGGAGTACGGGAACTTTTAGGACACTGTAGTAACAACTGTCGCCGTGAGAAAATTGCGGTTTAACCTTTGGCTGACATTTGGTGCCTTCTTCACACCGAATAGGATAAACAAGACAGTTATTGACACCCTTAAGGTAATATTTATACCATAAATTCATGGAAAAATAGTAAAAATAGTTCAATCAAGTTGAAATTCATTGTAACTTTTCCTAAATTACTTTACTTTAAGCTGAATAAAGGGTTTCATACAAAAATTATCCCTGGAAGGTATTTTGCAATATATTGAGAATAAATAGTGCAAAATCGGTTATTGACACCCTATGGATGAGTAATTGACACCACAGTTATTGACATCCCTTCATTCTTATTTAGTTTATTTTTGCAGTATAAATGGACTTATGTAAAGCATGAAACTGAACATTGACATGAAAGCTTATTTTTTAAATTAAAGATTAGAGTGTCAATAACTGTCTAGTTTACCCTAATTTGACCCGGTTCCTTGTGGGGTTATTTTTGATGATATTTTTTTCTTTCCTGTGGGTGTGTTTCATCTTGACCAGTTGGAGAGTTTAAGAGATCAGCCGGGATGTTTTTTCTTGGTGTGCTTACCAAGTAGTGGAGAATTGTTTCGACCAACGATGTTAAAATTGGGTCCGAAGGTTGTATTTTTAAAAAATGTTTCTCCAGAAAGCGTTTTTTTATTTGCGGGTAGTCTGGGCTGTGGCGAGTTTCCTGAAGTCATAATCCTTAGGAACGAATGTATGTACCTGCAGACACCACTCCTCGCCTCTTTGCCCAGCTCAATTTCGGCTACATTCTTCCTTATGTGTTCATCAGTCCCATAAGGAACAAAGTGTGGTTCATATCCATGAACTTGAGCTTTGGGTGAGTGAATTTTGCTAGAATATCTCAATAGTATCACCTGTGATATAGCTCAAATGTGTGTGGCATGTATTGTATGTTGCATATTAGTAGTAGTGTTAAGTAACCTTTTGGGGTCGATGAGATCAATCAAATAATTAAGTAATTCTTCAAAATGAATTGACCTTACTTTAGCTTTCAGAGTTTATTTCATAACAGAACGTACTTAAATTTCCATTTTACTATCATTGAACCCTATATCCCTCCTTATTTGAACTAAATCACTTAGATGCAAAATGTATAATAACACCGCAGCATCATGAACAGTGGTACACCGACTGTCGTGGGCTGAGGCACCAAATGTTTTCGCACCAGACGTTTTATGAAATTTCACAAAAACAGGCATGATATCGTAAGCTATGGCAATTCTTACATGCGCAAACTCTGCAATGCGTGTATTACTGATCGCAACGTTGAGCACCTAACTGAAAGTGTACACTTAGTGTACACTTTCAGTTCAGACTCTAAAATAAGGGGTATGTCTTGCTGTATTTTCATTTATGCAACTGTGGCAACGGACTATGTGAATAGATTTCTTTTGTGTATGTTCCCCTCAGGAAATTTTGAAACTTGCTTAATTTTACAGATAACATGATTTTGCTCGTTTTTGTGGTTCTTCGTATTCTGCCGAACTTCGTTTTGAGTACAAACTACACTGCTGGCCACCCAAATTGCAACACCAAGAAAGACAAGAGATATCACAACAAAATTTATTTTGTAGATAACATGTTGACCAAGTATCAAATGATTAAATTTATAGACTTCTGTAAAGTGTGGTTCCTGCCAAAATCAGTAGCCAGAGTAGCCGCCATTGTTGGAGATCACCGCTGCCACACGCCTCGGCATTGATTCAAAGAGACTTTGGATGTGTTCTTGGGGTACAGCAGACCAAGCAGCTTCCACACGTTGCCAAAGTTGATCTGGTGTGGCAGCTGGGGATGTATTCTGGGTCAATCGTTGAGCAACCATGGACCACATGTTTTCTATCGGCGAAAGATCCGGAGAGCGAGCTGGCCAGGGAAGCAATTCAATCTGGCGATTGACGAAGAACCCTTGGACAATGCGTGCCACGTGTGGTCGCGCATTATCCTGTTGAAATATGGCTGTGGGCAAGCCCTGAAGGTAAGGAAGGACAACTGGCTCCAACACCTCGGAGATATAGCGCTGGCTGTTTAAAGTACCGGCAATGCGTACTAGAGGAGTGCGAGAGTGATATCCAATACCGCCCCATACCATAATACCCGGTGCAGGACCAGTGTGGCGGTGCATAACGCAGCTGTTCAGCATCCTCTCTCCACGGTGTCTCCAGACTCGAATCCGACCATCGTGGTGTTGCAGACGGAAGCGTGACTCGTCAGTAAAGACAATTTCATTCCATTCTGCCGTCCACATCCTTCTTTCATCGCACCATTGGCGGCGGAAACGTCTGTGGTTCTGCGTCAAGGGTAGACGAAGCAATGGACGTCTTGCGGACAGACCACTCTGCTGTAAACGGCGTCGAATGGTACGCGCAGACACTGGATGATGCGGTACAGACTGAATGTGCTGTGCTATGGTTCGTGATGTGGCTGAGCGATCCGTCACTGCCATACGCACAATATGCCTGTCATCACGTGAAGTGGTGCACTGAGGTGGATGCGATCGAACACGTCGGTCCGTCGTACCCTCCTGCATCCAACGATCACATATCCGCATTACAGTTGTTTGGTTTCGTCCAACACGACTACCGATTTCCCTGAAAGATAATCCACAATCTCGATAGGCCACTATCCTTCCTCTGTCGAACTCGGATACTTGATCAAAAGATGATCGCTGTTTTCTACGAGGCATAATTGACCGTTTTTTGAAAAAACCACAAGAAAAACACAATTGCCGTACTTGAAATCGTCGAAATCTCCAAGCCTTAAATAGCGCTTTGAAGTGGCGCCACAGGCGCGCGTGATGTGCGTCTGCGCTGAAATTCTAATCATTTGCATATCTCACCTCCGCTAATGCATGTTGTAAATTTCATATTATTTGCATGCTTCCTTCAGGGTGTTGCATTTACGGTGGCCAGTAGTGTATTTTACTGCAGCGGTGTTTGAGCATCGACCCCGGGCTTCCAACGATTCTGGTCTTCTTCCAAAAGATATCATTTCATCTAATCTCCGATTCTATGTGAAAGCAGTGGAACTTGCGGCACAACAGGTAATGAGCTTTCGTGTCTGGAAAACAAAAGCATACTCTATTCATAAATCACGGAAATAGTTTTTTTGACAAATTTAAAATCAATGTCAGAATTTTATTACGGCTAATTATGAAAAACCATGTTTCGCTATTGTCACCAAATCCATTAAAACTTTTCTCTCAATAACTAATTCCGACACTAAGTTTGTTCCTTCCGTTTCTGAGAATCGGAATTACAATACGAAGTGCTCGGGTGTCGACATGCGACTTTGCTGCCCACTTTAGGCAGAAGAGAACAACCAAACTGATTTATGCACTTAATAGAGCATTATACGCCACAAGACCTGGCTTTTAAAGCGTATTTACTTGAACGTAGTTGAACCAATAGTTCTCTATGGGTATGGCGCATGGGATGGACGCGTCAACCTTAAAACGTTCCGCGGATACCTCGAAGTGATTCAAAGGCAGGCGCTCATTCCCATTACAAGAAACTTTAAAACTGTCTCTACGAAGGCCATGCAGGTATTGATTGGCACCATGCCTCTTGACCTTCGTTCTCTATGACAAGTTCCTACTCACAAAAATCAAAACTGAGGTGGTGGTACACAGGGAGTCATTCTTGCCGGCATCGATCTTTGCCAGGATGGTAGATGTGTGGGAGACTCACCCGGAAGAACGTATTATAGTACCCTTCGACGTTTCACTGCCTGAAGGTACAGAGATAGAAATCTACACAGATGGATCTGGTATAAACGAACGATTTGTTCAGCGTTCCTGGTAATGTACTTCGGCTTCATAGTCGAAAGGTACACGTACCGTATGAGTGGTAGCAGTACAGTGTACCAGGCGGAACTGTCCGCACTTGAAAAAGCACTTGAATGGGTTCAGTCCAGACCCCAGTACAATGCAAAGAGAATTACACATATTTTCTCCGACATTCTTTCAGCACTTCAATCATTAAGGGATCCAACAAACTCAAATCCTATTGTTCAAAATGTTAAGTCTCTGTATTGGAAGGTCGTGAGATGCCAGGGCGTACAGATGCACTGAATCAAGGCGCACGTTGGCTACCGAGACAACGAGACGGCAGCCAAACTGGCCACCGAGAGTGAGGTCGTTGACATACTGGTGAAGAGATCAAGCTTGACAATCAAAACCATGCTCATTCAAAAAGCCATGAAACTGTGGGAAGAAAGATAGCAAACTTCCCCCACTGATGGTCGCTACACTTCAAATTCCTACCAGTTCCAAATCTCAGAATGCACCTCTACGGCCCCTTTGTCGTCCAGTTGCTAACAAACCACGGAAGGAATACTTTTTCCGCATGGGATACCCGACGTCTGATACTTGTCAATGTGGTGAAGTAGTTAATTCTCTTCACTGATTACTGGACTGCGGGCTGACGGCGCAGAGAAGGACTCGATTTCATCAGAGATCGACCCCAAGAAATCCTTAAGCACCCAAAGTGTCTCCAAGCATTAAACCGCTTGGGTAGATTTGTGTAGAAAATTACCCCTAGCCCTCCTCCGAGGGCTCGGGAACTGGATCAGGCATCAGAACCAGAACGATACATGTAGGTTCATGTAAGGTCAAAAATCGACTGGTCACCGTGTGTAGATGCCTATGTAGACATTCCCGTCAGTCCTGCAAACTGAAAGCCATACCCGGCTCTAAAGGGTAGGATGGAAATACGTAGGGATAAAGCCCTACCCCATCCCACTAACCAGTTGCCCCTAGTGGTGGCGGATGGACAAAACGGGGATTTTGCTGGAATGACCGTGGTGTCGGTGATGCAAACCTTGAATTATGCTCGTTGGTGATGCGTTACACCAGAGTATACGCAAGTCCCTGCTCACCCAACCATGGAAGGTTTAGCTGGTTTCCTTTCACGTAATGTGAATGCAGGTTGGTAAAAGTCCTTCCAGTAAAGGCAGCGCCCAGGAGATTGGTTACCTTTGCAATTAATTTTACGAGACGCATAACCAGTAATCTCATTCAAAATTCAATAACTCTAGCCAACAGGCATATTTGCATATAACGAACAAAACTTATCTAAGTGGTGTGCCAACATAATAAATAATAAAACATCAATCAATAAAATTAGAGATTAAGTGTGCTGGCGGCCGGGGAGGTGACTGCGGACCCTCCCACTGATAACTAAACAAACAAATTTTAAACCCTAACCCTTTCCTGGCTCCCCTCGTAAATAGTGGGCCAAGGACTAGGTCCGGCCCAATTTTAAAAGTTTTACTTATTTATTATATCACATTTATATTTTATTTTACATGTTTGTCATTTTCATCTGTACAAATATAATTATCACCATCATTTTCTGTTTATTTTGTTTATTTCATAAATATTGTCTGTATTTTGTGGTTTTATCCTTGTATTTTTAATGTTTTATATAGTTTTAATGACCTGTAAACCGGCCTGTGCCGGTCGTCTTTTACATGTTTTTGGTTGGGCCCTGTTGGCCTATGTGTTTGTAAATTTCTTTTTTTAATAAATGTTGGTCTATTGATTGGCTGGGGGTCTGTCTCCCCCTCCTCCCAGGAAAGGCTCTACACCTATCAGTGAGGTGGGAGGAGGTGGGTCTAGAAGGCATATTTGCACGTAGTTAAATCTATTCAATCGGAGCATATTTGCGATGTCCATGCCATAAATGGGTCGAACACGTCGCACCATGTTTATGTTGTATTCCGACTTGTACTGGTTGGATGGATGGATGGGCCCACTCTTACCCCTGAACAGGGTAGACGTGACATGCAATAATAATCTTCTTGCCGTATTCTCTGGCGCCTCCCCGTAACTCCGTAAAGACTCTTTAGTCGGGGCGGAGGGGGCTGCGCCTCCAACTAAGAAGGTGTAGACCATAGGTTCTCAACCTTATTTTGCCCACCGCCCACTTTAAGAATATTTTTTTCTAAAGCCCCCAATTTTTTTTACTTGCGAATCTGAAACAGCTATTGCCACGATTATATTTAAACGTGTAATATTATATACTATAGTCGTAAGATAGGATATGACACTATCCTATTTCTGAGTTTAAAGAAGACTGTTTCAATGAGAACAATTAAAACGCATACTTAATTATATTGAAAAGTATTTTTATTAACTTTCAAAAGACATTGAATTTATAACTTATCTAATGAGAAGGTTGAATTTGATGCATTTTAAGGAGTTTGTTAATATCAGGCTCGATTTTACTTAAAAACAACCGTAAGTCGCCGCGTTTAGTAACATGGAGCCGATTTTTCTCTTTTTAGTTACCAACGTTGCTACAGCACTAAATCCACGTTCAGCTAAATAGGAAGATGGGAATGCTATCAGAAATCGTTGAACAATCGACCATAATCCTGGGTACAGTTGCAAAATCGGCTTCTGCAGCCAAAATTCTTGGTAGCCATTCTTGAATTTAATCTTTAATTCCTCATTTGTCGTCAGTTCTATTAGTTCTTCTAACTGGGATGATCCTGCTGTGTTGACATTTGAAAAAGGATCCAAAACCCAGTCTGGTATGTCCATGTTTAAAATGTCCTGGAATCGTTCCTTGAAATCACTGGAGGTTTTCCAAGTGTTGACAGTAAACAAGCAAGTCGTCGTGCTTGAATGATACTGCTGATAAATTTGGGAAGTTATTGAATTCGCGTATGCCGATATTTCTTTTGTATAATAGCAGTTTGGACACGAAAGCAGCAACGCTATTTTTTGTCTTAATCAAGTTTAAGTCGTCGCCTTGAAGTTGGAGATTGACATCATTAAACAATTTATACAGGTCTGTCAAGTACGCAATATCGTTCTTTGATGAGATGAGGTTGTCGCGCAATTCCGTGTCTTTGTTTCCTAGGAACTCTATCACAGACCCAAACAGATTGTAAAATCGAGTCAAACAAGTACCTTTTGACAGCCAGCGCACCTGTGTGAAGCAGCAATCGGTTGAAATCTTCATCATTGGCAAAGCAAAGCTGACTAATCTGTCATTCAACGAGTTACTTCTGATTTTATTAACTGCTCTGATAACATATTGCAGTGATGTATGGAGGCGTTCACTCAGATTTTTCGCAACCAAATGCTGGCGATGAATTACGCAATGCACGGCAAGCACGTCAGGAACTTTATTTTTTAAGCACGCTATGAAGCCTTTGTGACGCCCTGTCATATCCGGTGCGCCATCCGTAGCAACTGACAAAATATTATTAAAAGGAATTTCCTTTTCGTCACAAAACTTTTCCAGTGTATTAAATATGGTTTCTCCTTTTGTATCTGTTTCCAAATTGGTAGCAAACAATAGTTCTTGACATATTTTCTAATCTTTGATAAACCTCACGTATGACAATAACAATGCTTCATTGGTTGGTAAAGTGGACTCATCCAGCTGAATTGAAATTTGACAAGTCTGCAGATGATTGCACAATGATTCTTCAATGTTTTCAGCCATCTCATCAATTCGTCTTTGCACAGAACTAATATTGCTCAAAGGAATTTTTCGGATAATATCTGCAACTGGTTTATGGAGCACAGTGGTTATTACTTCTTTTACTGCTGGTAAAATTAAATCTTCCCCAATAGTATGTGGTTTGCCTGTTTTAGCAATCAACAATGAGATATTGTACGAAGCTCGAAGTCCGTCATCGTCTTGCTTAGAAGCTGATGAAAAAAGTTTTGATATAGTTGGCTGAATTTCGTACTTCTTTTTCATGTCTTGAAAATAGGTCACATCTTTGTCTTTCTTATCCGGGTGTATTTTATTAAAATGATCTTGAAGCCTAGAAGGCTTCATCGCTTCATTTGAAAATGTTTTTTGACAAATAAGGCACATTGGCGATGATGGATTTGTGGGATTTTCGATAAATCCGTATTTAATATAATCCACACTATACTGCCGTATCTTCTTTTTTGCTTCCGACATGGTTTTTACTTTACAGATACGTGAGTAGTAGTGAAAAGATCAACTTTTTAAACCCTGTCATCAATTGCGCGCGATAATGCTAATGAAAATAAAATGAACAATCACTGCCTTTATATAGGTTGGAGACATATAACACGCATCGACAGGAATAAGATAAACATGTAGTGACTCGTTTATAACACCCGGCGCGGAAGTAAAGCGCGGGGGCAAGGGTGATGCGGGAGCAGAGTGCGGGTTAGAACAAGCACAGATAATACTGTCAATTCTTGCAGGATTGTAAAAATCACGTTATTTAACAAAAACTTGTTATAACTGAATTGCTACAAGCATATTTTTTGCTATTTTTTATTAACAGGCTTTTGTTAACTTTAGCTGTATTTATATGAGATATTTCACGTGAAATTGGAAGATTTGAAAATTTTTAATTCAAATCCAAAATTAAAAATTTTTAATTCAAATCTAAAATTAAAATTTTTTAATTCAAATCTAAAATTAAAAATGTTTATATCATCCAATTTAATGTAGATCTGAATGTAATGGAATCTTTAAGTTCAATTTTCATCCACTTCCCGAACTACCGAAATATGTGAATTTTAGCACTCGTGATAAAAATGATTAAAATACATACAATAACAAAAATTAACCAATATTAAAGTTTACTTTAGTTAGTACGTGATTAGCGTGTTTTTTTGTCTTTTTTAGACTATTTTTTAATCTGCCCACGCCCCTCCGTGCCATCTCAACGCCCCCTAATTCTCTCTGGGTCTTCTACTGCCCCCTGAAAGTCTCAAACGCCCACAAGGGGGCGTTATCGCCCACGTTGAGAACCTATGGTGTAGACCAAGATCGATTCCGTAATAAATATATGAAAACATTTCTAGATCAAAAGAACTCATTTATAGACCTTTGTATCTATGAACCATATAAATATCAATTAGCTCACAATGCGTGTGGCAAATCGTGTGAAATAGTTGTATCTCGATATTTTTGGCAGGCCATGTTGGTACCTCTGCAATGTTTGCTGTTGGCCATGTTAGTTATGACTCCAAAGTTGATGAGGACATTTTCTTATCACGCCTCTACGAACCATGTGTTCCATCGTCTCTTAGTGGTTGCTTGGTCGTTCCAGCTTCCTTCAAGACTATCTGCTGCGATGCAATGCAATGCTCTTTGTTACGTCCTATCTAAATCTTATAGAAGTGGACTGGGATGTCCCTCTCCTCCGAAGAGGTTTCAATTCATAGGCCAGCTTATGGTAATGAACTTATTTTTATCCAGGATAATGGCGATAGTACAATATGAGATAGCGCTTCGAATTTCGGAAGACCAAAGACGGGTATGAATGAAATGATATGCTCTTGCTCCACTCACAGTACTGCAAACATTTCATGTTATGCACCATTATGTGATGACCCCATCAATTTTAGCATTGGAAATTATTTTTTAAATTAAATCAACGATAAGTTTAAACAAATAAGAATATAAAGTTACATCTAAGAGTAAACATATTTAAAAGCACTGGGCGTGTGTCATAAAAATGCGAATTTTTGAAATATTACTGGCGATACAGTAGTAATTGTTTCATAATGAACTTTGAAGATTTGGGTTCGCACTTGACCTGCCTCACCCCATAACATAGTGATGCAAATGTAGCCTCAAATTTGAATATTTCCATTGAAAATTAAGTTCTTTATGATTTCAATTTGATACGAAGATAGGTCTGTGCAAATTTTATGCCTATGAATTAAAAAAATATTACTTAATGAACGATATATTTGAATCTGCAGGTTTCACTATCAGTTGAACCATATTTTTTTAAGTAAAATTTGCTCAAGAATTTATTTTGTACGATTTCAATTTCATGAATATGATTTTTATAGAAAGGGACTAGATTATTCCAAAATTGATTTAACCAATGAGTTAAATAAAATAATAGTGTATCATAAATATTTTCAAAGCATTTAGGTTTCCTAATAATGAATCCGATATTTTTATAAGCCTTACCAAAAGTAAAATCTAGATCACAAGCCATACTAAATCAATAAAAATTGCAAACTATTCAAAAAGCTCTGCTTATCGTTTCGGACATACTTTTTCTATCTCTTTGTCGCTACATTTCATCCTTCTCCATATCATCAGTGGCGAATTTTATAAAAAAAGATTTTATGATTTATGACTAAATCAAACGTCTTTTTTTCACTTCATTACAACTTCAGCATTAATTGGCACTAAATCGTCATCAAAGCTAAGCCAGTATAAAATTTCAAAAAAGCCTATTTTTAATAGGGTTTTCATGCAAGTAAAAAATGTAATTATCTTCTTATTTGCAATATTGAGTTCCTTGAAATTAGAGAATTTCCCCTTTGAGGTAAAATTATAAATATTTTTGTGTAGTTAAATGGTAGGTTTTACAAAAAGAAATTCTAATAAATGTTGTCCATCATGATAAATTGATGAATTTTCTAATTTTTAATAGTTGCAAAATTTGTACTGTACACAAACTTAAAAATTAGATAAATCGTCAAAAAAGAATGTAGAAAACGGTTAGAATTAATATAAGAATGTGGTTCACTTTTCACACACACAACTTCAAGGCATAAATCGAAATAAAATAATTAAGTTTGGATATTCCTTCCCCGCCATGACTCATTCCTTTCATCCGTGGAAAAGTAATGAGTACCGGTGGTACTTCCGGTTTGAAAAACCGCGCGAATAGTATTGAGTCATCTAAGAGTTGAACTTGTCAAGCATGTAGTGAGTGTTTTCCCTTTTTGTATGTTGTATTGCATTATTCTTCGTGTGTGCCGTTATGTGATGTTTAATAAGTGTGTCGGGCCAAAGAAATAGCTCTTCCATCGTTTTGCGAAACCCCAAACATTCACAGTGGCGCAGTAGACAGGATGCGATGGGAGAAAAACTTATTTTTGTGCACGGGAAAAAATAATTTCGTATGAAACAAGAGAATGAAATGCGTGATACTGAGTGGAGTGCCTCAGAGCAAATCTTTTCCAGAATTTATCGTTTCCAAATATCTGGATTTCGTTTGTGGATTCAGAAATGTGATAAATTTTATTCCTCATCAGCTAGTTTATTTAAAAGTAACAGAAACAGGGGATAACATACTGTTTGATTGCTTTTTTATCTTGCAGGATATTGCTTGAATTTGCTTAAATAATATATTTGTTTGAATTTTGTTTTAAGAATTCCTGTTTCTAGAAAAGAAAAAGTTAGTAATAATTGGTTGAGCTTAAATTAGAGATGT
The DNA here is from genome assembly GCA_933210815.1 of Meta bourneti. Taxonomy (NCBI): domain Eukaryota; kingdom Metazoa; phylum Arthropoda; class Arachnida; order Araneae; family Tetragnathidae; genus Meta; species Meta bourneti. The sequence goes on along the minus strand of OW119933.1, from coordinate 241,425 downwards.
TATTTGCTTAATATTAAAGAAATTATTTGCAAAACAATGCATGTTGTAGGTTTAGTAAAGTAATAATGTACTGGAATATAAGTGTATTATTGAAATAATTTTACTCTATAAAGAAGCTGTTACTACGTTCGTTTTGTTAGAGATAAATGTTGAGCAATTGCATAAATACTGGATTCAAAACCTCAAGTTCATTTGTGTTATGTTGCTTTCGTTATTGTTTGTTTGGTTTTTCAATTGCATTAAATAATTGGTGAGAATTTTTTATTTAAGCAATAATGAGTAATGTTGATATGAGTAAATTATAATTTTTGGAAAAAAATTGAAAATATTGATTTAGTTGTGTTTTTATTTGTGGTTTCAATGCAAAACATTTAATGTTACAATCGATCATATTTTTGTGTGTATTTTGTTCTATCTATTTTTGTTTTCGTAACAGTAATACTAACAAATTAAGACTCGTTTTGAATATGATAGTATATAATTTATTTCATATTATCGCATTATTGAGTTGATATTTGAGTATAATTTGATAGTTAGTGCATAATCAGTTTTATATAGTGCATAATGTCTAGTTTGTTATCAGTGCAAAAAATTCAATTATGTAACCGGTTTTGATTTTCATTGAGCTCCTATTTTTCATTTTAAGAGTTTAAGTGCCAATTCTAAATAGATGTCAAAAACCAATATTAGATTATTTGTAATGATTCTTGTGATGAAATGCCTAACCTTTAGGTAGTTATCGCAATTTTATTGCAATTTTGCGTAGGTAGTTATTGCAATTTTGTATCATGTTGAATCTAATTGTGATTATAAATATCTCTGGTATTGTGTAACGTCAAAAGCGAAATCATCATGTCGTTTTGGGGTAGAGCTAAAAAAGATGATCTGGTTGTGTTAGATACTGAGCTAGACGAAGAAATCCCTCCAAATTCAAAAACAATTTATTTTAAAAAATGTGACAATGTGATAATTATGAGGAAGCATACGTTAGGGAAGAGAGTAGCTGCCAAACGGGAAAATTTGCAATGAAGGAAGAAACTCGGGAACATGAATTAAAAATGCGTGAATTAGAAAAGGTGAAGAACATCAATGCATAAGCTCATGGGTACACATGTGTCGGAAGCGCCGGGGAGAGTTCGGGAAACCCCTTTCTTGGTTATTTGAAAGTTGTCATTTACGACCCTCCTGAAAAATCAGAGGAATGGCCTTTCTTTTTGCACCACGCGGAGATGTTTAAGCTTTTCAAAGTTCCTGACCAATACCAAGACAAGATCATTCTAAACTGTTTGAGGGGTTCGCTAAAGGATTAAATGCAATATTAAATGACGACGATTTTGATAACTATGAAAAAATTAAAGAGTTCGTCCTTAAGGAACAAAGAGGGACTCCCATTCAGTACAAGAAAAGTTTTGATATGTGTTCCAAAGCCCATAACGAATCTTACTCACAGTATGCCTCGAGAGTGAAAGCCGACTTAGAACTTTATCTGAAATCTAGAAAAGTAGAAACGCTCGAAAATCTCAAGGAATCAATCATAGCTGTTAAAATTAAAGAATTATTGCCTTCACATGCTAGATCTTTTACCTTTTAAGAGAAACTGAAAAATGCCTACCAGTTTCCGATTTGGTTGAAGCAATTGAGAATTTCTTAGTTTCAGTTCCCAAAAACCCTCTAAACCCACACAATAATGTTAATAGGTTTAGCCATTATCACAATTACCATAAATAGAAAGAAAAAAATAGTGAAATAGAAAGTACCTACCAAAGTGACCCCAAAATGAAGAGAAATTTAGGGAAAGGAAAGGAATCTTTTACATATAACAGGAAGGTGGAACACAAAAGCTCAGAAGTGGTAACCAGAAACACCTAAAATGTTATAAATATCAAAAAGGGCATTTGAGAAAGTTTTGCCAGAAAAGGAATACTGTAGCACAGATTTCGAAGACAGGCGGGAATGATTCCGAGAAGTCTGAATGAAATTTACATTAATATGAGTAATGCTAATTTTGATTCGGAAACTCGGGTTGCGGATGGTGAACTCCTTCGGATTGAATTCGGAGTCGGGAACCACCACCTTTGCGGTATTGACAGTGATGGGGGTCAATGGAGGAGTTTCTACAGTCAATCGAGAAAGTCATTCTAAGACCTGCGATCGGACCAACTGTAGAAGCAAAACTTGTCCACTCAGCCTTGGGACAGGAAAGGATGAAATAAGGCAATTTGTCCAGGCAGCTGCAGTGGAGGGGCTACATGTGGAACTCCGAAGGTGTTCCCGTTATTAGAAGGAGTCATGTCTGGAAACTTCGAAAGCGTCAGTATTCAATGTGGAGGGAAGGAAGAGGAAGCAAATGCAATTCCCGATGGCTTTGAAAATTCTGAAGTAGAGGCTGTACCTATTTCAATGGAAACTAATATATCACCTGAAGCAAGGATGAAAACGCCAAACTCCTCTCTTCCATGGCCAAAGCTACGAAAAGAACAATTAGCATGTTCGATGTTATAGAACTGTTTTGCGGATGCTGGAAGAAATAAGAACAATTATTGGATGGAGTCAGATTTACTCTACCTTACAAGTTGTGTTGGAGGACAGAAATATGTGTAACTGGTTGTTCCAATGTGCAGGAGAAAGGACATTCTGAAGTGTTAACGCATGAAACTCCAAAGGAGGACATTTAGATGCCAAGAAAATTAAAGATAGGGTTGCCATGTCTTTTTTGGAGGAAGGGAATGCCAAAAGATGTCAAGAAACTGTGTGAGTCTTGCCATGATTGTCAATTGTGACGGAAATCCCGAGTAAAGGATAGAACACATATAGAGGCTGTTGGCAGACCAGAACTTCCATTCCAGGTGGTTAATGCTGATATCCTGGAACCTATAGAGCCAAAATCATCTCGTGGTCATCAGTATGTGCTGTGTGTTATTGATCAACACAGTAGCTGGCCAGAAGCTGTACCTATCAAATCGTTGACAGCTGAAGCAACTTGGGATGCTTTCATGCAAATTTTCATAAGAACTGAATCCCTCGAATCATTGCCATGGACAATAGAACAAACTTTACTTCACAATTAACACAAGAGTTTAGTTGAGTACAGTTCCAAAATTCTCCACATCAGGGTACCCTCAGTCAAATAGGCTGGTGGAGAGATGGATTGGAACATTGAAGTCCATGTTACACCACGCGATAAGTTCCCAAGGAAGAGGTCGGGACAAGCAACTACCCTTTCTGTTGTTGGCATATCGAGAAGTGTCAAATGCCACAACAGGTGTGCCGCTAGTTCTATTGGTTCACGGATGCCAACCAGTAGTACCAGTTGGTAGTATTAAAATCCAGTTGAGAAGAGACGGCGCTACCCCAAGGAATAGGTGCATCGGTGACAGTTTACCTGCAAGAGCTACGGAAGCACCTGAAGGATGAAGCAATGTATGTTGATGATATTTCAAAGTTAGCAAGAAAAGTATGTGAGTTATAACTTAAGGTCCAGAGACGTTGAATTCTCAGTAGGGGATGAAGTGGTTGTCTTGATCCCAGATTCTGTTCACAGACTGTGTTCCAGATGGAAAAGATCTCGTCAAATCGTAGATAAGAGATCTACACATTCATTTCATGTAAAATTGCCAGATGGAAGTATTACTGCATATATATGTTTTTGCATTGTCATATTTGAATGTCATTTAGTGTTTCTTGTATTATAATATCTTGTATTATGATGTATGCCTAATTATATATTGCATTTCGAAGTTGAGTTCTTTATTTTCATTAACGCATGGTGATCAGTTTGTGTTAACTTCAGCACGTGAGCTTTGGTTTTTGACTGTGACCAGTTGGGACACAAATAAATACACACATTTTACACTGGATCTTAATGGGATGAGAAAAATTAAGGAACTTTCTGACGTTTCATCCACAATTTAGTTTCCATGTGCGGGACATGATCCAGCAATAGAAACTGGAGGGCAGGTGTGAAGTTCGGATATTTCTTTCCGCATGACTTATAGGATGATTCCTCTGCGTGGGAAAGTAATGAGTCCCTGTGGTACTTCCGGTTTGAAAAACCGTGCGAATAGACTTGAGTCATCAACCAGATTGATCAGTGTTGAACTTGTCAAGTATTAAAGAGTGTTTTCTCTTCGTGTGTGCCGTTATGTGATGTTTAATAAATGTGTCGTGCCAAAGAAATAACTATCTTCCATCGTTTTACGAAACCCCAATCATTCACAATAATGATACAGGTTATAATAATCAACTAAACAGAATAAAGTAATAAAAATATATATTAATCAAATATAATTAAGCAAAAGCAATATCTATTAATAAAAGTATGCAGAAAACAATTACAAGAAATGTTTAGCTACCACAATTGGATAATTTTAAGCAATGACACTAGTGTATTGTCACTCTCTCATATTAAATTGGTGAATCTCTAGTATCCTTGATAACTAAACGCTTCAACTCAATGGCGTAATCACATTCCCCAATTGCCAATAGACAATTGCTACATCCATAACATAGAAGAGAACTCAAGCCCTCTTTTGCATTCACAATTTAAGATCTCGCAATTGCACATGCTGAGTTTTATAAGGTTATACTGTTGGAACTGGGAAGTTTTCACTGTGGAGTTTCCAATCCCAGTCGTTGGATACCCCAGTTGGTGGTAGTTGATTATACATCCAATGGATCCACTTCTAAATACACATGTAGTGAATGCGCTGCAGCTGAGTACTGCTAAGTTGGTCTTTCTGTTTGGCCACTTCAGATAAATGCTAATCGCGCTGCCTCAAAATTTGTTCATCTTTCGTTTTAACTAAATTTGAGGAAGATGAAGCACCCCAATTAAAGACATCCATTTGGTGACAAAGCGTGTTATTTGAAATCATTGTTTTGCCTTTTTTAAAAGAAACAGGTAGGACACCTGGTCAACGTGGAAGAACAATGTGTACTTTTTCATGCCTTCTAATTGGTTTTGTATCTTCTAACTGCTGGTCTGCTTTCCCTTTTGCACTAGACCTAAGCATATGACCTCGTTTGTCGTATGAGTGATTAACAAGATTAAGATATCATTATCTTCCAAATAATACTAATAGTTATTTCAGTAGCTTTTGATATGATACAAGTGTCACAAAATTCCTGGCAAACTTACTACCCAGCAGCTTGAAAATGGTCTTTTAAGAGAAAGGAATGTTTTTTATTTGTATGGAAATTATGCTGGGACATGGAAACTTTTACATCGCCTTCAACGTTCATCTCGATTCAAGTTTTAAATCTTCTCGGTAAACTTTCAAAATCTTTAACTCTAGGAACCCTTCATAACCATAAAACGCAACGTGGCATCTTCCAAGGTGTAGAGAGCTACACACTATTCACATATTTCCCTGTATGTTATTGGATATAACCATACGACATTGCAAAAGATGACCACCATAGGTTGCATTTAGTGGAATGGCCAGTTTACTTGGTGTAATAATTTTGTACCTTTCCGGATTGAGGTACTATCGAACAATGAAGTCAGCCAATTCATGCGATAAAGTTTGCTAAATTTTTATTACTTCTAATAGTGCATATCATTCTGTGAAGAAGTAAATTATAATTTATCACAATATCTTCAATGCTCACTCTTACAACCTTTCTTACAGCAGCCGAAGATTTTGATGTGGACTTCACTAAAGAGATTTTATCAACAGTATTTTTGTGTGAGAACAATCCGATTTCAAAAACTCGATCTCAATTTATTAGACGTTTCCAATAATTCCAAATAGAATTCCAATAACGTTCTAGAATTATTAGACGTTTCCAATAATTCTAGTGGAGAGATCAGTTCAGGTGGAGATCTTTTGAAATGAAAATTGTGGCCCTATCTCGATCTTTCTCAGATCTACAGGCTGTTCTGAAGATCTCCGGTGAGCTTTTAATAGCAGTCACCACTCTTGATATATTGTATGCCCTCAAAGAGAGAAGCGTCTGAAAATTTCCGTATATCTTTGGGATTAAATCTTTGAAAGTCCTTTCCATCTGGAAACCATTAGGACTTAGGATTAGGAATTTAAAGACTCGAGCAGATGGTTGTAAGGGGCTGCTAAGGTGAATGCTCTTTTCCAGGGAACAAAAGGGCCTGTCATTCAAACTATTGCAGAGTTTTAGAGCGAGATTTGATGTTGAAATCTCCATGAACGGTCTCTCGGATATGGGTATGTTAAGTATATATATGTTGCATACATACCATACCTACCTTTTATAACTCATCTGTAAATGGTATAACAACAAATATCTTGCTTTATTTTATTTGGGTGCGCCATCTTATAAAACTTGGCCCCGAGTTTCGCACTATAAAATTGTATTAAAAAATATAATATTTTTCAAAATACAAGAAAATCCTCAATTCAATTTCCGAAAATTTCCTTGGAGGTGTTCAAGGAAGTCACTTGAACATATTCCATTGCTCCCACTTTGTTATTTTGTACTATAAATCTGAAAAATATACAGCATTTTACTACGCAAATAATATTCCTTATTTTTAATACCGTACAAAATTAATACTTCAAATTAGAAAGTCCATCTTTTCCCCTTATATGAAAGCCTTGTTAAAAAGAAATAATTTACAAAGAAATTCAAGTTTCTAAGTCAAAACCTATGAGCGTAGTGTTAATTGACGTGAAAGTGTAATCAAATCAAAAATGGCGGACAATTTTAACAAATACTGGAAAACCCAACCAGATTTTCTCGGGGGAGTGTTGTTAACTTGAACACTTCCCGTTAGTCCTGCTTTGTTTTTTAATTTGAGGGGACTCATAAAATGAGTGATGAAGTTCTATTAGAAAATAGGTAGGAGGGTAGTAGTATATGGGTCACTTGAGCGCCTTTTCCAAGATGGCCGCCGTTTGATAAGGAGTTGACTGCTGATAAGGAGTTGGGCAGGATTGCTGATAAGGAGAGGGTGATGCCTTGAGGTGGTGACGTCATTGTAAAGATGGCGTTGTTGTGTTGCCATGGTATAATGATTCAGTAGTAGCTCCATCTGGCGGGGAATGAGAAACCCTATTATTTTGAATTAAAAAGGAATTTCGTGGATTCGAACTGGGGACCATGGGATCTGTAGTCCAGTGCGCTATCCGTTAGGCTGTAAGAGAGTTAACTATAGGTGGTGAATTAATGTAGTGTTTGCTTTTTCTTAGTACTAGGAATGCGTTATGGGACTTGGTTTTATTTGATGAATAATTAATTTTTATTTTCCAATTAGTTGTATGTGTGTTGGACTGGTGACGCCATCTAGTGATTTTAAAAGAAGTTAATCTAAGGAACGAATTGATTTTTGTCATTATTTCTGGGAATGTGCTATTTTTAGAAAATGGTTTGAACAATTGTGGTGGGGTTTAATAATTCTATTAAAAGGCAGGTGCAGCCATCTGGTGGTGGAAGAAGTAACAATTAGTTTTAAAAGATTTATTTTCTAGCTCTGGACTTGTAGCTTGATACTTTAGACTGGAGAATTTTTTTTTTAAGAAAATTTTATAAAGACAGATTTGAACCCGGCAAAAGGTAATCGCGGCCGCCCGTTTTACACAAGCACTTTAACCGTTCGACCACGATCACCTACTTTTTAGAATACATATAGAATACTAGCTCGTGAAGTTACATCTTAAGGGAGTGAAAGTATGTGTTCTCTTTATTGAGCCCTTATGAAGAATGAATATGAACATAAAACCCATAAAGTTGAATTATATATATATATAACAAATTCTCTTGAGGAAAATGTTTAAGGACATGTTTTGTAAGGAAAATTATTATTACAATTTGAGGGGAGGACTTTGAGATATGAATAGGACACACAGGCATAACGGTGTTTGAAACATTACATTTTTAGGTAAATGATAGGTAACTAACCAAAGATTTATAGTATACATATTATAAGCGATGGCAAGGAAACGTATAAGATTGATATTATTAGAAGCCTCTGGAACTTTGGATAATATGACTAAGCAATGTGTGTGACAAACGTGGGAAATTGTTTTATTGATTAGATGCAATCTTAGGCAAATACATTCTACTCAAGATTTGTGATGGTAAAGTATCAGAATATAGAACTCTCTGGAACGTGTGACAATATGACTAAGGATTTATGTGCAGATTAATTAAGATAACAGAAGGAGTTAAACACGTAGTCACCGATAGGATACAATCTTAAGTAAATGAGAAAGCTTTTAAACGCATTGCTATTTAGGAGAATGGTGTTGTTTTTTCTGATTGTGAGAAAAGCAAATGAAACTACATCATGCCAATGAATCACATATGACATGCCCGAACTGGAACTTTCTATAGGGGTTTTAGCTATGAAATAGTGACGAAGGGATTATCTTAATACTCTAACGTTGGAACTCGGAACATAAGTAATTGAGGCCAACCAATATATGCGAAGATTTTAAGCGTATGAACACTACATGTAAGATAGAATTTATAATACGGAAACCTTTTTTATATTTTAATGAATTTATATACAACATGAGCTTGAAGAAAATGTGAATGTTTAAGGGTGAATGTTTTGTAGGGAAAATTATTATTACAATTTGAGGGGGAGGACTTTGAGATATGAATAGGACACACAGGCATAACGGTGTATGAAACATTACATTTTTAGGTAAATAAGAAGTAACTAACCAAAGATTTATAGTATACATATTATAAGCGATGGCAAGGAACCGTATAAGGTTGATATTATTAGAAGCCTCTGGAACTTGTGAGAATATGACTAAGGAGTGTTTTTGCACGTGTAAGTTAATTAAGATAACAGAAGGAACGGAGTTAAACACCGAGTCACAGATAACGATAGAAACTATTTGATAATAAGAGGCTTTTTAAAGCATAGTTGGAGCATCTTGGGTCTTTGAATTACTTTGCATCTTGTTTTGGGGGTTTTCTGCCCTTTTTTACTGTTTTTAAATAAATTATGGATTCTAAGGACATTAGACCTGCAAAGAAAATGCGTGCAGACAAAGAACTGTGTTTTGCAGAAATATTGTAAAGATTCTTTATGTTATGAGTATGGTAAACTGTTTACAGATCGTGAAGGCTGGGCATATTTTCGTCGTAACGTACTTAAAGAAAGAGGAAACTACTATTGAAATTTATGGTAAAAAATGTACTGTGCCTCGGCAACTTGTAGCATACGGAGACGTAGGAATAAGCTATGACTTTAGCGGATCTTGTATTGCAGCCAAGCATTGGTCTCCTTTACTATTGGAAATAAAGGCAGAAGTGGAACGAATAATTAGCACAAGATTTAATTTTGTGTTGGTGAACCGTTATAAAGATGGTAAGGACTGTATAGGTGCCCATAAAGACAATGAGAAGGACTTGGATCTTAATGCACCCATAGCGTCTGTTTCATTTGGACAGAAAAGGCAATTTGTGTTTTCTAGAAAGAACTACAATTCTCTAAAAATTGTTCTGGAAAATGGAAGCTTGCTTGTGATGAAGTATCCAACAAACCAATTTTGGTTTCACAGCTTGCCCCGTGGGAATGCATTATGGCCTAGAATAAACTTAACGTTTCGTAAAATTCTTGTATAAAGCAGCGATAAACCACTTATGTGCCCCCGAACTAGAACTCAGTGTCGTACACTAGACGATATTTGGACAACGTTGCAATTTATCTTTGCCTTTCTGAATAGTATTTTTTTATAAATGCTTATATCTTGTTGTTTTTAAATAAATTTTTTAGCGTGTCTTACCACATATACTGTATTTAGGATTATTTGTTTTTTTTCATTACATATTTTTATAAATTGTTTTTAAAATGCAAGATCTGAAATGAAATTTTTCTTTGCTATAAAGATTTATGTTTTTAAGTTAGATGATTTTACTCAAAAATTAATTATACATTAGATGTTATAGCACATATTTTCAATGCAGAAATTTTGTTTTAAGTATTGTACACACTTAAGTAAGAGTAAACTTTTGAAAACTTTACAAGACCCGTACTATGAACGTACACATTTTGAATAAGTTGTAATTGTATTGAAATCATTTATGCTATAAAATCTAAACCAACTGTTATTTTTTTTTAAATAAATCTTCCTAAATTTTAGTGATTTAATTTTTATTATACAGATTTACAAACTTTTTTTGGATGAAATATAAGGATTTATATTTTTAAAAAGTAGATGCTTTTACTCTTAATTATATATTAGATACTATTACACATATTATTATTACATTGAAGATTTTTAAAAAACGTTTAACAATTGAAAAAAATATATATATATACTTTAAATATTATTACAAACATTTAAATGCAATTTGCTTTTTATTTTTAATTTTACAATTAAGACATTTTTTAAAAGTTTGATTCTTAAAGTGTGTTTTATGCATAGTAAAAAAACAATACTAAAAAAACATGTAAGAGTAAAATATTTTATTCATTAATTTGAAACTTTGCAAGACCCATACCATGTTTCCTTGCACATTTGAAGTCGTGAAAAATAGTTTATTAAAACCATTTGTCCTTGAAGTTCTAAATTAAATGTCCTTTTTCTTTTATGCTTTTGCAAACCACACATTTTACTAAATATGAACTTCCTTTTATTTGAAAACCTTATGCATATTGTGCAGAGCAAAATTCCAATACTGTACGAAGCTATAAAGTATTTTACAAGATATTTCATATTGTTCTCTTAATTTACATCTAATTCATTACTACGTTAAAGTGGATAGCATGTGAGTTTTCTTTTTTAAAAATAATGTGTGCACATCTGTACTGCTAATCAAATTAACTTCTGCCTTTTCTTGATATTTAATGCATAATCTAAATATTTACGCACACCGCTGATAGTTTTACACATGAGTAAAATTAAATAATAACTGAAATTTTAAATATTAGTGTGAATTTTAAAATGAACAAATATTGCTGACATATTGGATTAAATCTGAATTCTATGTATTCTCAAAACAACACTGCAAGAAAAAACAGAGACACTTCTTAAACAGATTGAAGGAAGTCACATGGAAACAAAGTAAATTAGAACACTTTTTAATAGAAAAAACATTGATTCATATATTTTACAAAACTAATACATTGTAGTAAAAAAGAACTTATTTTTACATACTTGCATTTTTTAAGAGACACATGTTTACGACGAGCCAATTATTAAATGCCATCACCTCAGCTTTGGGGCAATGCAAATTATTTTTGTGATGACCACATGATAGTTTTTGGATCTTTTTGTTGCTACTTAGTGCACATAGTACATCGAATTTGGGACACCCATATTGTTCCAAGTTGATATTCGGAATATTCAATGCATCTAGACGTTTCTTTTCCACACAACCACCTTTGTAGGCAACTAGGTACTGAGTGGCACTCTTGGTCTGCTCGTACAATTCTAAAAGCTTAGAGTCTAAACTTTCTAAAGGAGACACACTTTCCCATGCCACGGGACAGAAAGGGAGACCACATATGTAATTTTCAACATATCGAACAGTTTTTTTTATCTTTTGCACTCAGTTTATGCTTATAAGGCGATAAGTTAAAACGAATACTTGAAGCTACTTGCGATTTTATGGCGATGTATCCGTATTCACGTACTAAGAAACCCTCTTGAGTCTGAAATCCGTCAAAATCCACAATTGCACAAATATTAAACATTGCTATTGAAATATGCTAGCTGTTCTTGGAAAACTAGAGGCACGAAGAACTGGACTATATACACTTGCTAATCAGTGAATAACACCATACACTTACTAATCAGTAAAGTTAAAATTTATCTTAGTCTTATCTTTTGTGAGTAACTATGAGCGCATAAGTGAAGAATGTACTCAGAAAACATGTGCTTGTGATAATGCGCCAAGTAAAATTGTGTGTTGTAATGCAAGAAGATTTTTAACGAAAGGATATACTTAAATGTGCATGTGATTTTTCTTTTTACTCTACCACTAGTATCTTAGACAAGTATCAGATTTTTTTTTTTTTTTTAAATGACGAAGAGAAACTTTTCAACACAATCTGTACTATAATTTTACACTTAAGAGTAACAGAGCATAATATAATTTTAAGGAAAATGAGTAATCAGTATGCAAATTTGAAGCCTAAAGTTCCAAACATGTCTATGCTTAATAAACGCCTATCTACGTTTAGAGATTGGCCACGCACAGATGTTGACATTAGGGACTTGGCCGAAAATGGATTGTATTATACGGGTGTCTCGGACGGGGTTAGGTGCTATTGGTGTGGAGGAGGGCTTGAAAATTGGCAAAAGGAGGATATAGTCAGACACGAACACATAAAGTTTTATCCAAAATGTTTGGTAGCCCAACAAGGACCGATTGTTGACCCTAGATTAAAAGGAACACCCATAGATGAAATTGTGCAGGTGTTGGATGAAACAAACAATAATGCCAATGTTTTTATAAAACCTGATGTAAAACTTTACTGCTCATACAATGACAAGGACGAACGACCTTGTAAAATTTGCATGGAATCGGAAATGGATGCTACTTTACAGCCTTGCGGTCATCTGGTTACATGCATGAGATGTACGAAGAGTCTCTCAACGTGTCCTATGTGCCGAACCAATATTTTACGTAAAATTAAAACGTACATTTGTTACTAAACAGTCTATTTTATTAGTACATGTAGTAGATGCAATTTCAAGTGAACACAGTGTGGAAGAATTGTAAAAGGGTGGTTTTGAGTTGAATGTCATGAAATTAACACTTGTACTACAGCAAAAAAAGACTAATAAGGAAGTTTAAGACTTTTCTAAAAATCATAAGACTTTTATCAAGGACTTGTGGAAAAAATCTTGTAGGAAAGACTTTTTTACCCCTTATAAATATATTGACTATTTTTATTATTATTTGTTGTTTGTTCATTACATGTTAAACCTATTTACTAAAGAGGAATTTTAAAATGCCTTAAAAAAGGAGTTACTAAATGCTTTAGGAAAAATGTGTAAATGTACTTTAATGCAAGAAAAAGAACGCTTGAAATAAATATTCATCTTGCTATTATTTTTAGTACTTATCAATCATCTTGGTGTATTGTTTATTTTCTAAATTAAACCTTTCGTACTTTTAAATCTTAAAACAAAAAGAAAGGAAAAGTAACCATCTAGAATAGTAAACACCAAATTAAAAAAAAAAGATTTTTTTAAAAATATTTTCTTATAATTTTTTACCTTTGCCTTTTTTGTTGTTGAATAAACATTGTCATACAAAATTAGTATATTTGTTGTGTAGAATATTTTTTTGAAAACACTGAATTGAAGAAAAAAAAATCATTTATTGAAAAAAGAATCAACAGTTTACATATATTTGTAACAACATATCTTACAGGTCTTTTACATACATCTCTCTAACAGTATTGAAAATATCCGTGGTATTCAAATTCTCAAAAACATTTTCCTCCATTATTATGTAATAAAAGTTTAACAGTTTATTGCTCTGTCTTACAAAATTAATAGCAAACTCTTTCCAGTTAACAGCACATAAAGCAAGGGCGAAAAATTCGCAAAAGCGTTCGTCAACGCTCATCGTCATACATTTATGTACAGATTGATTGACAATTTCATTCTTACAGCCTAAACAGTCAAAAAGAATATTTATATTTTTTGACACAATATCATTTAGGCACTTGCAGAGAGAAGCTATGACTTCTCTCCAACAATCAGATTTAATGGTATCACTGCAGTAAGGTTTGTAACTTTCACCAGGAAAACATTTTTTGATTTCCAGTTTCACATAATATGGCAACAAATACGTCAAAAGCGATATCTTCAATACATCTAACACATTGCCGTAGATTTCACACAGTTTAAAATACTGATCAGAATTCATAAACACACAGTTGGGCGAGAACTGAAAAGTATAATTTCTTTTTTGAAATACACGTTGTAAAACTAAGTGCATTTGCCCCACATCAAACACTTTAGAAAGGCAGACTTCTTTTTCTATAACTTTAACGTTGGAGGCAGTTGCAAAAGCGAAAAATGTGCTCAACTTTTGCATTAGAATGTACCATGTTTTTGGATGCAGGGAAACACAGTCCTTCGTTGGTTTCAAGACATTGTTTTCATGCAAAGCAAATTTACGTATGTGGACACGTGTGGAACCGTTGAAGTTATTGATTAGCACGAATAAATAGTCACCAAGGTGAAACACATTGTCAGGAAGTGATTGCATCGTCAAACAAGCTTTCCCTTGGAAACACCTGATCGTTGAAATACATTCTTTCACACACTTTGGGTCGATTTGTAAAACGCATCATTTTCAGAACTTTGAGGTACACGTTTTCAATAAAGCTTCAACTTAACCAAGAGATAAAGGCGAGTTCATTAACGTTGCTTGAAATTTCAGTTTATCGGTTTTTATTGTTATCAACTCTAGAATCATATGACGTAGAACGACTTTATCTGCAAAAAACTGAATCAAGTGGTGAGTTGCATTAACTTTGCTTGAAATTTCGGTTTATCGGCTTTTATTATTATTATCAAATCTAGAATCATATAATCTCTTGGTAGATTCTAGATTTGATAATAATAAAAGCCGATAAACCGAAATTTCAAGCAAAGTTAATGCAACTCACCACTTGATTCAGTTTTTTGCAGAGATAAAGTCGTTCTACGTCATATGATTCTAGAGTTGATAACAATAAAAACCGATAAACTGAAATTTCAAGCAACGTTAATGAACTCGCCTTTATCTCTTGGTTAAGTTGAAGCTTTATTGAAAACGTGTACCTCAAAGTTCTGAAAATGATGCGTTTTACAAATCGACCCAAAGTGTGTGAAAGAATGTATTTCAACGATCAGGTGTTTCCAAGGGAAAGCTTGTTTGACGATGCAATCACTTCCTGACAATGTGTTTCACCTTGATGACTATTTATTCGTGCTAATCAATAACTTCAACGGTTCCACACGTGTCCACATACGTAAATTTGCTTTGCATGAAAACAATGTCTTGAAACCAACGAAGGACTGTGTTTCCCTGCATCCAAAAACATGGTACATTCTAATGCAAAAGTTGAGCACATTTTTCGCTTTTGCAACTGCCTCCAACGTTAAAGTTATAGAAAAAGAAGTCTGCCTTTCTAAAGTGTTTGATGTGGGGCAAATGCACTTAGTTTTACAACGTGTATTTCAAAAAAGAAATTATACTTTTCAGTTCTCGCCCAACTGTGTGTTTATGAATTCTGATCAGTATTTTAAACTGTGTGAAATCTACGGCAATGTGTTAGATGTATTGAAGATATCGCTTTTGACGTATTTGTTGCCATATTATGTGAAACTGGAAATCAAAAAATGTTTTCCTGGTGAAAGTTACAAACCTTACTGCAGTGATACCATTAAATCTGATTGTTGGAGAGAAGTCATAGCTTCTCTCTGCAAGTGCCTAAAGGATATTGTGTCAAAAAATATAAATATTCTTTTTGACTGTTTAGGCTGTAAGAATGAAATTGTCAATCAATCTGTACATAAATGTATGACGATGAGCGTTGACGAACGCTTTTGCGAATTTTTCGCCCTTGCTTTATGTGCTGTTAACTGGAAAGAGTTTGCTATTAATTTTGTAAGACAGAGCAATAAACTGTTAAACTTTTATTACATAATAATGGAGGAAAATGTTTTTGAGAATTTGAATACCACGGATATTTTCAATACTGTTAGAGAGATGTATGTAAAAGACCTGTAAGATATGTTGTTACAAATATATGTAAACTGTTGATTCTTTTTTCAATAAATGATTTTTTTTTCTTCAATTCAGTGTTTTCAAAAAAATATTCTACACAACAAATATACTAATTTTGTATGACAATGTTTATTCAACAACAAAAAAGGCAAAGGTAAAAAATTATAAGAAAATATTTTTAAAAAAATCTTTTTTTTTTTAATTTGGTGTTTACTATTCTAGATGGTTACTTTTCCTTTCTTTTTGTTTTAAGATTTAAAAGTACGAAAGGTTTAATTTAGAAAATAAACAATACACCAAGATGATTGATAAGTACTAAAAATAATAGCAAGATGAATATTTATTTCAAGCGTTCTTTTTCTTGCATTAAAGTACATTTACACATTTTTCCTAAAGCATTTAGTAACTCCTTTTTTAAGGCATTTTAAAATTCCTCTTTAGTAAATAGGTTTAACATGTAATGAACAAACAACAAATAATAATAAAAATAGTCAATATATTTATAAGGGGTAAAAAGGTCTTTCCTACAAGATTTTTTCCACAAGTCCTTGATAAAAGTCTTATGATTTTTAGAAAAGTCTTAAACTTCCTTATTAGTCTTTTTTTGCTGTAGTACAAGTGTTAATTTCATGACATTCAACTCAAAACCACCCTTTTACAATTCTTCCACACTGTGTTCACTTGAAATTGCATCTACTACATGTACTAATAAAATAGACTGTTTAGTAACAAATGTACGTTTTAATTTTACGTAAAATATTGGTTCGGCACATAGGACACGTTGAGAGACTCTTCGTACATCTCATGCATGTAACCAGATGACCGCAAGGCTGTAAAGTAGCATCCATTTCCGATTCCATGCAAATTTTACAAGGTCGTTCGTCCTTGTCATTGTATGAGCAGTAAAGTTTTACATCAGGTTTTATAAAAACATTGGCATTATTGTTTGTTTCATCCAACACCTGCACAATTTCATCTATGGGTGTTCCTTTTAATCTAGGGTCAACAATCGGTCCTTGTTGGGCTACCAAACATTTTGGATAAAACTTTATGTGTTCGTGTCTGACTATATCCTCATTTTGCCAATTTTCAAGCCCTCCTCCACACCAATAACACCTAACCCCGTCCGAGACACCCGTATAATACAATCCATTTTCGGCCAAGTCCCTAATGTCAACATCTGTGCGTGGCCAATCTCTAAACGTAGATAGGCGTTTATTGAGCATAGACATGTTTGGAACTTTAGGCTTCAAATTTGCATACTGATTACTCATTTTCCTTAAAATTATATTATGCTCTGTTACTCTTAAGTGTAAAATTATAGTACAGATTGTGTTGAAAAGTTTCTCTTCGTCATTTAAAAAAAAAAAAAATCTGATACTTGTCTAAGATACTAGTGGTAGAGTAAAAAGAAAAATCACATGCACATTTAAGTATATCCTTTCGTTAAAAATCTTCTTGCATTACAACACACAATTTTACTTGGCGCATTATCACAAGCACATGTTTTCTGAGTACATTCTTCACTTATGCGCTCATAGTTACTCACAAAAGATAAGACTAAGATAAATTTTAACTTTACTGATTAGTAAGTGTATGGTGTTATTCACTGATTAGCAAGTGTATATAGTCCAGTTCTTCGTGCCTCTAGTTTTCCAAGAACAGCTAGCATATTTCAATAGCAATGTTTAATATTTGTGCAATTGTGGATTTTGACGGATTTCAGACTCAAGAGGGTTTCTTAGTACGTGAATACGGATACATCGCCATAAAATCGCAAGTAGCTTCAAGTATTCGTTTTAACTTATCGCCTTATAAGCATAAACTGAGTGCAAAAGATAAAAAAACTGTTCGATATGTTGAAAATTACATATGTGGTCTCCCTTTCTGTCCCGTGGCATGGGAAAGTGTGTCTCCTTTAGAAAGTTTAGACTCTAAGCTTTTAGAATTGTACGAGCAGACCAAGAGTGCCACTCAGTACCTAGTTGCCTACAAAGGTGGTTGTGTGGAAAAGAAACGTCTAGATGCATTGAATATTCCGAATATCAACTTGGAACAATATGGGTGTCCCAAATTCGATGTACTATGTGCACTAAGTAGCAACAAAAAGATCCAAAAACTATCATGTGGTCATCACAAAAATAATTTGCATTGCCCCAAAGCTGAGGTGATGGCATTTAATAATTGGCTCGTCGTAAACATGTGTCTCTTAAAAAATGCAAGTATGTAAAAATAAGTTCTTTTTTACTACAATGTATTAGTTTTGTAAAATATATGAATCAATGTTTTTTCTATTAAAAAGTGTTCTAATTTACTTTGTTTCCATGTGACTTCCTTCAATCTGTTTAAGAAGTGTCTCTGTTTTTTCTTGCAGTGTTGTTTTGAGAATACATAGAATTCAGATTTAATCCAATATGTCAGCAATATTTGTTCATTTTAAAATTCACACTAATATTTAAAATTTCAGTTATTATTTAATTTTACTCATGTGTAAAACTATCAGCGGTGTGCGTAAATATTTAGATTATGCATTAAATATCAAGAAAAGGCAGAAGTTAATTTGATTAGCAGTACAGATGTGCACACATTATTTTTAAAAAAGAAAACTCACATGCTATCCACTTTAACGTAGTAATGAATTAGATGTAAATTAAGAGAACAATATGAAATATCTTGTAAAATACTTTATAGCTTCGTACAGTATTGGAATTTTGCTCTGCACAATATGCATAAGGTTTTCAAATAAAAGGAAGTTCATATTTAGTAAAATGTGTGGTTTGCAAAAGCATAAAAGAAAAAGGACATTTAATTTAGAACTTCAAGGACAAATGGTTTTAATAAACTATTTTTCACGACTTCAAATGTGCAAGGAAACATGGTATGGGTCTTGCAAAGTTTCAAATTAATGTATAAAATATTTTTACTCTTACATGTTTTTTAGTATTGTTTTTTTTACTATGCATAAAACACACTTTAGAATCAAACTTTTAAAAAATGTCTTAATTGTAAAATTAAAAATAAAAAGCAAATTGCATTTAAATGTTTGTAATAATATTTAAAGTATATATATTTTTTCAATTGTTAAACGTTTTTTAAAAATCTTCAATGTAATAATAATATGTGTAATAGTATCTAATATATAATTAAGAGTAAAAGCATCTAATTTTTAAAAATATAAATCCTTATATTTCAACCAAAAACAGTTTGTAAATCTGTATAATAAAAATTAAATCACTAAAATTTAGGAAGATTTATTTAAAAAAAATATGCAAGGAAAGATTAATTAAAAAATAACAGTTGGTTTGGATTTTATAGCATAAATGATTTCAATACAAGTACAACTTATTCAAAATGTGTACGTTCATAGTACGGGTCTTGTAAAGTTTTCAAAAGTTTACTCTTACTTAAGTGTGTACAATACTTAAAACAAAATTTCTGCATTGAAAATATGTGCTATAACATCTAATGTATAATTAATTTTTGAGTAAAAACATCTAACTTAAAAACATAAATCTTTATAGCAAAGAAAAATTTCATTTCAGATCTTGCATTTTAAAAACAATTTATAAAATTATGTAATAAAAAAGTCCTAAATACAGAATATGTGGTAAGACACGCTAAAAAATTTATTTAAAAACAACAAGATATAAGCATTTATAAAAATACTATTCAGAAAGACAAAGATAAATTGCAACGTTGTCCAAATATCGTCTAGTGTACGACACTGAGTTCTAGTTCGGGGGCACATAAGTGGTTTATCGCTGCTTTATACAAGAATTTTACGAAAAGTTAAGTTTATTCTAGGCCTTAATGCATTACCACGGGGCAAGCTGTGAAACCAAAATTGGTTTGTTGGATACTTCATCACAAGTAAGCTTCCATTTTCCAGAACAATTTTTAGAGAATTGTAGTTCTTTCTAGAAAACACAAATTGCCTTTTCTGTCCAAATGAAACAGACGCTATGGGTGCATTAAGATCCAAGTCCTTCTCATTGTCTTTATGGGCACCTATATAGTCCTTACCATCTTTATAACGGTTCACCAACACAAAATTAAATCTTGTGCTAATTATTCGTTCCACTTCTGCCTTTATTTCCAATAGTAAAGGAGACCAATGCTTGGCTGCAATACAAGATCCGCTAAAGTCATAGCTTATTCCTACGTCTCCGTATGCTACAAGTTGCCGAGGCACAGTACATTTTTTACCATAAATTTCAATAGTAGTTTCCTCTTTCTTTAAGTACGTTACGACGAAAATATGCCCAGCCTTCACGATCTGTAAACAGTTTACCATACTCATAACATAAAGAATCTTTACAATATTTCTGCAAAACACAGTTCTTTGTCTGCACGCATTTTCTTTGCAGGTCTAATGTCCTTAGAATCCATAATTTATTTAAAAACAGTAAAAAAGGGCAGAAAAACCCCAAAACAAGATGCAAAGTAATTCAAAGACCCAAGATGCTCCAACTATGCTTTAAAAAGCCTCTTATTATCAAATAGTTTCTATCGTTATCTGTGACTCGGTGTTTAACTCCGTTCCTTCTGTTATCTTAATTAACTTACACGTGCAAAAACACTCCTTAGTCATATTCTCACAAGTTCCAGAGGCTTCTAATAATATCAACCTTATACGGTTCCTTGCCATCGCTTATAATATGTATACTATAAATCTTTGGTTAGTTACTTCTTATTTACCTAAAAATGTAATGTTTCATACACCGTTATGCCTGTGTGTCCTATTCATATCTCAAAGTCCTCCCCCTCAAATTGTAATAATAATTTTCCCTACAAAACATTCACCCTTAAACATTCACATTTTCTTCAAGCTCATGTTGTATATAAATTCATTAAAATATAAAAAAGGTTTCCGTATTATAAATTCTATCTTACATGTAGTGTTCATACGCTTAAAATCTTCGCATATATTGGTTGGCCTCAATTACTTATGTTCCGAGTTCCAACGTTAGAGTATTAAGATAATCCCTTCGTCACTATTTCATAGCTAAAACCCCTATAGAAAGTTCCAGTTCGGGCATGTCATATGTGATTCATTGGCATGATGTAGTTTCATTTGCTTTTCTCACAATCAGAAAAAACAACACCATTCTCCTAAATAGCAATGCGTTTAAAAGCTTTCTCATTTACTTAAGATTGTATCCTATCGGTGACTACGTGTTTAACTCCTTCTGTTATCTTAATTAATCTGCACATAAATCCTTAGTCATATTGTCACACGTTCCAGAGAGTTCTATATTCTGATACTTTACCATCACAAATCTTGAGTAGAATGTATTTGCCTAAGATTGCATCTAATCAATAAAACAATTTCCCACGTTTGTCACACACATTGCTTAGTCATATTATCCAAAGTTCCAGAGGCTTCTAATAATATCAATCTTATACGTTTCCTTGCCATTCCTTATAATATGTATACTATAAATCTTTGGTTAGTTACCTATCATTTACCTAAAAATGTAATGTTTCAAACACCGTTATGCCTGTGTGTCCTATTCATATCTCAAAGTCCTCCCCTCAAATTGTAATAATAATTTTCCTTACAAAACATGTCCTTAAACATTTTCCTCAAGAGAATTTGTTATATATATATATAATTCAACTTTATGGGTTTTATGTTCATATTCATTCTTCATAAGGGCTCAATAAAGAGAACACATACTTTCACTCCCTTAAGATGTAACTTCACGAGCTAGTATTCTATATGTATTCTAAAAAGTAGGTGATCGTGGTCGAACGGTTAAAGTGCTTGTGTAAAACGGGCGGCCGCGATTACCTTTTGCCGGGTTCAAATCTGTCTTTATAAAATTTTCTTAAAAAAAAAATTCTCCAGTCTAAAGTATCAAGCTACAAGTCCAGAGCTAGAAAATAAATCTTTTAAAACTAATTGTTACTTCTTCCACCACCAGATGGCTGCACCTGCCTTTTAATAGAATTATTAAACCCCACCACAATTGTTCAAACCATTTTCTAAAAATAGCACATTCCCAGAAATAATGACAAAAATCAATTCGTTCCTTAGATTAACTTCCTTTAAAATCACTAGATGGCGTCACCAGTCCAACACACATACAACTAATTGGAAAATAAAAATTAATTATTCATCAAATAAAACCAAGTCCCATAACGCATTCCTAGTACTAAGAAAAAGCAAACACTACATTAATTCACCACCTATAGTTAACTCTCTTACAGCCTAACGGATAGCGCACTGGACTACAGATCCCATGGTCCCCAGTTCGAATCCACGAAATTCCTTTTTAATTCAAAATAATAGGGTTTCTCATTCCCCGCCAGATGGAGCTACTACTGAATCATTATACCATGGCAACACAACAACGCCATCTTTACAATGACGTCACCACCTCAAGGCATCACCCTCTCCTTATCAGCAATCCTGCCCAACTCCTTATCAGCAGTCAACTCCTTATCAAACGGCGGCCATCTTGGAAAAGGCGCTCAAGTGACCCATATACTACTGAGGGTTTACATTTTTTACCATTAGCTGAATAATGAAAACAGTTGAGGGGAACAAATTCAACTGAGGACCATCTGTCTTTATCTCAGTATCCAGGAGCACCAAAACAGTAAATTCAATTTTCTACCATAACGAAGGAGGTGTACAAGTGGTAGGTATAGCATTACTTCCTGTCGATCATTCCAAATGATCGGATTCTACATTCGGCATGTCCAAATTTATAGCAGAATGTGGCACAGTACTGAGTCGAAACATCGCATGTATTCGAATCATCTAGTGATCAGAGTATTTTATTTAGTGGTATAATTGACGTTTATTTAAAAATTTATCCTTGACACTTCAAAGTATTAGTCACAATGAATGAGTAAAATTGTTTATACTCATAAAGCGAATGCGAAATTGTACATACGAGAATAAATTAGAAGGAAATTCAGCGTGTTGAAATTTCATAAAAAAGCCCATTTCAAGCTAAAATCTTTATTTCTGGTGAAATAATAACACGACTAACCTCTATTATTAACTCAATGTTGTTCTATCTCTATTCTCACGACTATTGTGACTACCGACTGAAGTCAATGCTAAAACAATGTTCGCGTAAAGTTCTGATAAGTGCACAGCACAGACATCATCACAAACTCCATCGGCGCTCACTGCCCGTCAACAACGCACCGTCCAACGCTACGTCCTTCTCGTAGTTCCGTCGTATTACTTCTGCGTCGCTTTTGGCTCTGCGTTCCTCCAATGCGCGATATGTATGTATGTATGTATGTATGTATGTATATATATATATATATATATTTGAGCTCTTTTTATTACACCGGTCCGTGATTTTCAGGGGCGGCGGTCGCCCAATTGGAAGAGCAACGGATTGGCGAGTGTTGCGAGTTCAAAACTCATTCCAGCCAAAGACCATTGTGTACACGGCGGCTGGTGCACTTTAAATCTGCCGTGGCCTCAAATGTTTCACGTTGGAGTGGTGTGGAAGTTTGGAGAGTGGGGTGCCAGCTCAGGTGTTCTAGTTATCTGAACGTGTTCAAAATTACGAGCCATTGTGCTTGGATCTTTCCCTTCGGGATTGATCCTGGACCTTCGCCAATAGCCCGCTGTCTTGCTCCAGTGCGACGTTAATTAACTACCTACCTACCGTGATTTTCAGTATGATTTCCTAGAAGATTTTTATGCTTATAGTAACTGTAACTAACCAATTCAATTATTGTGTTGGAAATTGAATCAAATTCCTACCGAATGAGCTATTTAAACTTTCGATACTGAAAATTCTGTTCAATTTTCATTCAATTATATGATTTTGAATAGACTGTACGGTCACTGATTGGCATCACTTATTTCATTGTTTTTAATAATTGATTGACACTCGTTTTGATTTTTAGGGAGCAGATATCGTTGTATTTAACGAATATGGACTGTTTCCCTATCCAGGAAGTAGAGAAAACTTCAAGAATTTCGCTGAGAATATTCCGGATCCCAGACAGCACACATTTAATCCCTGTCTTGCCAATGCAAAAGATCGGCTCATCCTTTACACTTTGAGTTGTGTAGCTCGCGAAAATCGTCTTTACGTCGTGGCCAATATGGCAGATGTCCACCAGTGTTATGGTACATGTGACGCAAGTGAAATCGAGAAATGTGGAAAGAACTATCCGGAAGATGGATACCTTTTCTACAACACAGATATCGTTTTCAACCCGAAAGGGAATATTATTGCTCGATATCATAAAATGCATCCCTATTTCGAACATGTAAATGTACCAGACGAACCGGAGTTCATAAACTTTGAAACAGACTTTGGCAAATTCGGACTTATCGTTTGCTTTGATTCCGTGTTTGAGGAGTCTGTACAGTTGGTAAAAGACTACCAAATCGATACTCTACTGTTCCCTACTTATTGGTTCGATGACATTGTGCCTTTCAATGCAGTCGAATGGCAACAGTCTTGGGCTCTTGCGAATGGTGTCAACTTTATAGCTGCAAACACACAAACCCTCGGCACTGCTTCTTTAGGGAGTGGAATTTATTCCAAGGAGGATGGCGCTTTATCTACACCTACGAGCCAGATGGTCACTCAAAGTTATTGATAGCAAATGTGAGATTGAGAGATTCCTTTGAAATTCCAGTAAAAAGTTCCCTATTTGTAATAACCCAAGATGATATTTTCCTTAAAGTTGAAAAAGGGGAGAAGTTTCCTGAGCACGGTTACGAAAAAATGGTAGGCCCAGCGGTAGACAAGTACGCTGATTATCGATATTTTCGATCTCCAACAGAAAACTATACTAAATTGAAACTCGAAGAACCATCTGGAGAGATGCGGGCCTGTCACAACGGATTTTGCTGCTCACTTTCATACTCAGCTGAAGATATGCAAGAAGACTTTTACTTAGTCGCCTTCAGTGGGAAAAATAATGTACGAAATTATTTTCATTGGTGGGAGGAAAATTGTCTCTTAATTCGATGTGATCCATTTGAAGATGAACCATGTGTTTTGCAAACTCCAAAGTCAAGGACTGTATTCAGAAATGTCAATTTAAACGCTCGTTTTAGTTATGGGGTAGTTTATCCTACAGTATCGAAAAATCATTTTCGCCTGGAATCAAAAGAAGGGTGGAATTACGAAACCAAAAACTTGGACACTCAATTGACATTTCAATCAGGTTCAGATGAACCTCTACTTAAAGTAGGTTTATTAGGAAGAATTTATGAGCGTGATCCCCCATACTTACCTTTTCACCAATTTTAATTATTTTATTTTTAACTTTTAAAGAGAGTCTATTTTATTTTAACTTGTTCAGATAGTAAGAACCTGTTTTATTTTGATATCCAACTGTTTATGAGATTTCAAAAGTATATATATTTTTAAATGTTTAACTGTCTGAATTTTTATTTCCATATAGAAAGTTTTGCTCATTGTTTATATATTTTCATTAATAAATTTCGTTGCTAAAATCTTGTTTTCTGTTGGAAATTGTGAAATTAGTTTTATGTTAAAATATGAACTCCTAAGTGAACGTTGAATGCAATTTGAACCTTTTTATTCTATTATCTTTTTATCGTGTTTTATCTGCGTTTCCATTAAGGTAACTGTCGGGTCTATCAACAACTAGGTCTATCTTATGATAAAAGTCAGTTTCTCTAATTATGATAGAGCCAAATTTGCTAAGATTCAAAATTGAATAAAATAAAAAACTAATCTTTTAAATAATAGTGTAAACGCCGAAAGCTAAAAAAACAAAACGATTCAAGTCCAGTTTGAATCACGTAGTTTTTGTAGAATTGAAAAGACGAGGTTAGTAGTACGAGTCACGTGTCACGTCGCATTTCAACATCGAATCTATTCGAATGAAATAGATGGAGCATGTGTCCTGAGATCTCACAATCACGAATCGACTTGATAATCAATTGCCGATTGGATAATTACGTTAAGCAATCAATAATTTGTCCCACATTAGGATTCATGCTTTTTCCCACTACCATTCTTCAAACCAAACAAAAGAAATAACATAAAGCTACGCTCTTATGCTCCGTCTATTTCGTTAGAAGATCGGTGGACAGGTCTCCGTGACGTCATAAAGGGTCATCGAAACGATTGAATGCACCGCTTCAAAAGTTTTCTTTTGAAAACTGTCCCTTTTCCAACATATATGATCCCGTCCTTGATGTTATAGAGGATACACATTAAGGGGTGATCAAGTACTATTTAATGTACCAATCAAAAAAGTTAGACATTTTTCTTCTGAAAATATTATCTTTTCTAACCAAAGTAACGAATTTCCGTGGCTTCGTAAATTAGACACTATTAAGTAGAAATTCAAAAGTAGAAAATTATTTTTCCTTCTGAAACACATGTGACAGATCTCCATGAAGTCACAGAAGTGACACCATCAAGGATTTAATGCTCAAATTTAGTAGAAAATGTTTCTCTTTTCCCTTTGTGTGAAAACTGTCTCCTCTCCAACACAACTCATTTCTTCCGTGTCCTCATAGAGGGGGCACCATCAAGGAATGATCAAAAACGATTTACACTGCTGGCCACCCAAATTGCAACACCAAGAAAGACAAGAGATATCACAACAAAATTTATTTTGTAGATAACATGTTGACCAAGTATCAAATGATTAAATTTATAGACTTCTGTGAAGTGTGGTTCCTGCCAAAATCAGTAGCCAGAGTAGCCGCCATTGTTGGAGATCACCGCTGCCACACGCCTCGGCATTGATTCAAAGAGACTTTGGATGTGTTCTTGGGGTACACCAGACCAAGCAGCTTCCACACGTTGCCAAAGTTGATCTGGTGTGGCAGCTGGGGATGTATTCTGGGTCAATCGTTGAGCAACCATGGACCACATGTTTTCTATCGGCGAAAGATCCGGAGAGCAAGCTGGCCAGGGAAGCAATTCAATCTGGCGATTGACGAAGAACCCTTGGACAATGCGTGCCACGTGTGGTCGCGCATTATCCTGTTGAAATATGGCTGTGGGCAAGCCCTGAAGGTAAGGAAGGACAACTGGCTCCAACACCTCGGAGATGTAGCGCTGGCTGTTTAAAGTACCGGCAATGCGTAGTAGAGGAGTGCGAGAGTGATATCCAATACCGCCCCATACCATAATACCCGGTGCAGGACCAGTGTGGCGGTGCATAACGCAGCTGTTCAGCATCCTCTCTCCACGGTGTCTCCAGACTCGAATCCGACCATCGTGGTGTTGCAGACAGAAGCGTGACTCGTCAGTAAAGACAATTTCATTCCATTCTGCCGTCCACATCCTTCTTTCATCGCACCATTGGCGGCGGAAACGTCTGTGGTTCTGCGTCAAGGGTAGACGAAGCAATGGACGTCTTGCGGACAGACCACTCTGCTGTAAACGGCGTCGAATGGTACGCGCAGACACTGGATGATGCGGTACAGACTGAATGTGCTGTGCTATGGTTCGTGATGTAGCTGAGCGATCCGTCACTGCCATACGCACAATATGCCTGTCATCACGTGAAGTGGTGCACTGAGGTGGATGCGATGGAACACGTCGGTCTGTCGTACCCTCCTGCATCCAACGATCACATATCCGCATTACAGTTGTTTGGTTTCGTCCAACACGACTACCGATTTCCCTGAAAGATAATCCACAATCTCGGTAGGCCACTATCCTTCCTCTGTCGAACTCGGATACTTGATCAAAAGATGATGGCTGTTTTCTACGAGGCATAATTGATCGTTTTTATTAAAAAACCACAAGAAAAACACAATTGCCGTACTTGAAATCGTCGAAATCTCCAAGCCTTAAATAGCGCTTTGAAGTGGCGCCACAGGCGCGCGTGATGTGCGTCTGCGCTGAAATTCTAATCATTTGCATATCTCACCTCCGCTAATGCATGTTGTAAATTTCATATTATTTGCATGCTTCCTTCAGGGTGTTGCATTTACGGTGGCCAGCAGTGTATTACCGACTCAAAAGTAGAAAATATTCTACTTTTCTTCTGAAAGTGGCTTGAATTTGTCTTGTGTTTGGTGCAGTATGGTCAAATATGGACATAAAACTCAACCAACCAATCTTGTAAATGGGTTCAGATGGGTTCTTACAAGTTCCATAGCATATGTGTACGCATTAAACAATGTTCATGTAAGTTACAGGTAGTCGAGGCTGGTTACTCTTTGTCGTGTAGAAACGTTACAAAGCCGAATGTAAGCTGACCGATTGAGTACTTGCACAGTAAATGAAACTTTTGAAGTATTCTATTTTATTTTTAACCAACAGGATTTAATCGTCGTGGCTCAATTAATTAAATGTAAATAAAAATAATAACTTCTCCCTTTGATTTGGCTTGGTATCTTTTACCTAAAAATGATATAAATTCCACCTAAAAATGAGAGGAAATGACCTAAAATTTAATTCATGCACTTTCTTTTATCAAAATATTTTGTATTATTATGTACAAATTTACAAAGCAAAAATTTAAGCACCTCAAAATTTGTTTGCAAAATTTAATTCCTTATTACCATCTGAACCGGAATCATTTGCAGTGCATAATGTGCTTTCCCGGTGCAATTCCACTGAAACCATTTTTGGTAATACTCGGACATTTTTGAGCCAGATATACATTTTTCTAAAATTTTTGGTAGATCGGAATCTTTTCCTTAGGAACAGGCCCGCGGATCAGAGTTTGAGAAAAGCCACTTTAAATTGTTTAGATTTTGGCATTATTACATTTCAATTAACTCGAAGATTTCAAGTTAAAATCGATATTTCATGTCCAAACTAAGTTTACCTTCCCTCCCAATCTAATTCAACCATCAATATAAAAGTGTACAAAAGTTTTTCTTTTACGTTCATTAGTAGATCACGGATTGTTTTCTTTAGATGAATCATTTGTAATGTGTCGTAAGAAGTAGAAACGGAATCACGGATGAAAGGGAATATTTTAAGAATAATTTGATTCAAAACTAAGACGTTATGCTATAAGTTTGAAAATGCCCTAAAAATCTTATCAAATTACCCAAAACCCTTATATCTAAAATATGACTTCAAAAACCTTTTAATCAGGGGATTAATTTCTATCTATCCGGTCATTGTCTGCGAACAAGATCATCAAAATCCGGGCCTTGATTATAATTATCACTCAAGTGACCAGAAAATAATTGTAATACTCTACTTTCACTATTTTGGAAATTTACTTCAATACCCAATACGCTACATTGCTTTATTTGATCAATTACTATTCTGAATTTCTTCAGCATATTCTGAGATTGTTGAAGATAATCGCCCTACTAGTCAGGGAAACAAATTATTTGAAAGGTTAACTTTAATGAGTGACAACTTCGGTTACTAAGTTAAAATTGCAATTTCCGTTTCCAGTTGTATCGTTTTCCCGTCTTATTTTACTGTGTCGTCTTGCCATGTAGTAAATGTGTTGTCTTTCATCGGCTCTGACTTAATTTATTCTTAACAATGAAAAATTTATTTGATACGATATCATTATGACTAAACATACATTGTGGGCTCAAACAATCTCAGCGAAATTAAAAAGATACAAATAAGTTGTGAAAAACGCGATTTTGACGTCTTTGGAAAAAAAGTGTTTTTCTCTTGTTTTGCAGACATCAATGAAACGAGAATCATTTAGAAGATATGTTCAGTCTACCGATATTGGGAACACTAAAAGATATCAAGACATACTTTCGGGGCGGAAACAGTTGAGCGAACGTAGCGTTTTGCTATTCATCGCCGAGTAATGTATTATATTTAGGCTGAACATAATCAAAGTAGACTTTTCAGCAAGATACAATGATTCTACTCTTTCTGGATTGACACTTTTTCAAGTTGTCCATTTGTTGGAGGAGAAAATGTGTGATGATTTAAGGATTCAAGTATCAATCGTTAAGATGGTAACACAACACACGGTCTCACTAGAAAAGGGAGAACTGCAGGTGAGAGGAATCAATAAGTCACGTGACGCTGGGTTGCCACAAATAATCTCGCCAAGTAAGAGGCTGTCAGGAACACGCATTTGGCAACGTTGAGGCCTCGGTCATTGAGAAGAACTGTCTAGGATTTTACATAATTCTGTATTCGAATTAATTATAAATGATTTGAGCTCAGAAATCTCTCGGGGTTTTTCTGTCACCCATTACAATGCAACTTCTTACACATAAAAGTGAAGCGTTTCGAATGAAAAAAAATAGTTCAGATATGTGTCATCCCTGATGATATAATTCAAAGTACTTCACTCACAAAACCTTTCTGAGTCAGTGACGGGCAGAGGCACTGGACCCTCAAGAAAAGTGTAAAAACGAGTTTATTAATAGTAGTTTTATGTTTTTCCAGGAAAGACTTAAGCAAATGTTCTGAACCGCATCTCTGTGAGCATCTGAAGAATGAGATCTGAAATTTCACTTTGCATGAATTTTTTAGATGTTGAATTTTTTAGATGTTGAATGAACCACAATGGTAGTTCTCTGATTTGTTTCACGCTGAACGACGTTTTCTGTTGCAAGCAAGTAATATTTATTGAGACAGCTTGTTTCATTTGTCATGCTTTCCGTTCTATTCGACACATCTTATGTGGTCCTGGTGTGCAGATATGTTCGAAGCTTATTTTTTAAATACCAAAATAAACAGCAAAACGATTTTGATTTCTATGTTTGAAATTAAAAGTATTTGAAATGTTCAATGGATTTCAGAACAGGTCTAATTAACCCAGTGTAGCTAAATGGAGTTCAATCAAGACTTATTTCAAAAATACTTTCATTGCCACGTTTCATACATGTGTCGAACAAAACTCTTCGACCTTGTAACAGAAATATTTCGAATACTCCATGGGTCCCAATCGGACTCATCTATATAATGAGAGTGTTACTAAGACTAGGAAGTTTTTTGTTTGGATTGTAATGTTCTGTCTGTTTTCTAAGTCTAAAATATAAATATCTTCATTGTGTTATAATGACAAAACTGAAAACAAAAGAGAAGGAAACGATTTTTTTTTTCATTTATGTAAGTAGAGAATTTTGACTATTTCTTGAATAATATATCGAATCGATCCCGTTGCGAGATGTCAGGTTCAGTATCAAGTTAGAAGACAGGTCTAATATAGTCAGAGGCAGGGGTAGGTATAAAAATCTGTAGAATTCAGTGTTTCTCTTTTCCTTTATAAATAGAAGCAATGTAAGGTCTCCATATTTTTAACCTCTAGGAAAAGATTATTTAAATCACTGGAGTAGTACAATTTTCGTATCGAAATGTTTCTAAATTTATAGCTATGCAATGAATTAGCCTTTTCAGGACGCACATGCAATGCCTTCTCATTCCCAGCTGTATCCCCCAGAGCAAATTTACTTTGCCGAAACTATTAGCTTCATTGCTATTTTAAGCATCACAAAACATCCCAAATTTTTATGCAATGGAAGTTCTCTTCGCATGTTTTATTTTTCTCACATGAATTTTACTATAATTAAGTTTATCTACGATCCTTTCTAAGCAGTTGCATAGAACTAAAGTTCCTATGCAACTGCTGAATGAATTAATCTTTGGCAAGTTCTTTTCGCAGTTATGTTAAAAACATTAACGCAGTTATGATTTTAACATAACTGCGTTAATAACGCGAGTTATGTTCCGTGGAACATAGTATGAAAAACCGCTTTATAGTGAGAGGGTCAGCTTCAGATATTTTTATTCATACATTAATTAAACAGTTTGATTTCCACACTGCCTTTCGTTACTTTAAAGAAATTATGTAAGTTGAAATTTTCTTTCAATTTGTTTCCTGTGTTGTGTTTCAAGACAGTGAATATTATGCAAATATTATTTTAGAATATGGTTTTTATTTTATTGAACTTAGTACAATATCAAGATCTTTCATCCCAACTTAGTACATTATTCTGGGACAATGGTGAATGACTTTGAAGCTATATTTATCGAATTGTAATTTTATATCTACATTTAAAATTAATGTCTTAAAATCATACACTGTTGGCCATCGAAAATACATCATGAAGGAAGCATTCAATAACCTTGAAATTTGCATGATGCTTAGATCGTGGAAGGATATGCAAATGATTAGCACTGCAGGGTATATACAAATCATGTACAGCAGTATCACCCCTGTAAGCATTATAAAAATGGAGAACAAAGAGCCGGTTTTAAGTGTTGCAATTATGTTTTCTCGCTGTTCTTGTGTATCGGCAGCTTAATTATGCATCGTCGAAAAATATGGCATTAATACGAGCACGTTTTTGAGTTTGACAGGAACAATTTGTGGCGAGTTATCTTTCCGAGAAATCGGTGCTCGTGTTGGACGGTCACAGGGATGAGAATATGGAATCGGTGAGTGCATGAGGGACGAACTGACCGACGTGAGCGATTGCATCAGCCTCGTCACACCTCCAAACGAGAGAACAGATATCCTGCGCGCATGGCTATTTCGGATTGTACTGCAAAACATTAGGGTGTGTAGCACAACTACCTGTGTCAGTAACGTGCAATTCAACGTCGTCTGCAGCGACGGGAAATTTTTTCAAGGCGCCATTGCTGCGACTACCTTTGACTCTGCACCACAAGTGTCTGCGGCTGCGTAGAACGCCACCCATAGACAAATGAATAGCATGACATCATCTTTTCAGACGAATCTGTCTAAAGCACAACGATAGTCGCATCTGACTCTGGGTGCACCGCTGCTGTATGACTCTTGCATTATGCATCGCCATACCGACTCTTTATCTGGCGTTATGTTATGGAGTGCCATTGGATTCTACTCCCGTACACTCAACAGACACCTTTACGTCTCTCAAGTTTTGTATCGTTATTTTCAGGGCTTGGCTACGGTCAGTTTTCAACAGGACAATTCCTTAATGGTTTCACTTCTCCAGATCTGCTGCCCATCGAACACGTCTGGTCGATGGTCACCGCAGAGTAAGTTAAGCAAGACGAACTTTGGTAACGTGTGGAAGGGACTGATAAACCCCAGTCTACATCCAAAGACACGCATCCATAGCCTCTTTCTTTCAATGCATGTTGCAGCAGTTATTGTATTACATAAAATACTGATTTCTATGCGTTCCCAAAGTTGAACGGAGTTGCAATCTTTTCACCCTTGTTATTTGTATACTAAATATGCCTTTGATTGTCATTCATTTTCGATAGCCAGCAGTGTAATTGAATTTTCAAGATTTTTAAATCAAATGTTCTTTAGGCTCTTATGCATTTGGTCTGCTGTAAAAATAAATAAATAAACTGGTTAGTAGGCTGACCAGTTTAATATGTTTTAAATATGATTGCATTTCTGTCAAAAGCCTGTCGAAATTCAAAATACTAATTGCTTTAAACATTTCGTAAATTCTCTTAGTTCATGTAAAAGTGCTAAATTGTTGGAAAATGCTCATTTTACACATGAATTTTTCAACTTTTTTGTGACTTTTGAATACCCTTCTCAAGGCCACCCACTCTAGAGGGGAAACGTTTTTTTGTGATAAGGCTCCATTTTGTTTATTAAAAAGAGAAACTGGGGAAAATGGATGGGATTTTCTCCGATAATGCTCCTATTTTCTGTCATTCTATAAAAGTTAGAAAAGAAAATATGTTTTCTGTGTGTTAGATGTTTCAGTATCCAGTTGTCTGGCTGTACAAAACTTTTATGTTTACGAACTTTAGAAATAAAATTAAAATGATGTACATTTCTTGCAATGACATACGGGACCAAATTTTAAATAGCTTGAAAACTTCACCTTTGGTGCTATGTTCTTATTCAGAATATGCATTAGTGATGACTTGATACATCATTTGATAACAGATTGCATTTTAATAAAATTAGCATAAAAATAAGTAAATTGCTTATTTTTTTCCATGGAATGTTACTTTCATTCGATCTTCCAAAAATAACGTCTCGCTATAATATGATTTTCGAACGATATTTATTGAGAATAGGCAGAATTTGTAATTTAATTCGATACTATTTACTGTACTTAACTGGAGCAGTTTAAACCTATCTGAGAGCATATTCAGTGGAAGAGCTTGGAGCAAAACAATTTGGCTGTTTTAAACATTACGTGTACTGAAGTTACTATTTAAGTAACTTCAGTACACGTAATGTTTAAAACACAGTATCATGGTATCAATCTATAATTTCACAAGTGAAATAGGTATACGTAGATGTATCTAAAAATAGCAAATATTACTGCCATTCCATCGTAACAAGATTAAAATTCCCCATTAAATAGTTTAATACGCTTCAAATATTAAAAACATGTTACAACATACAGTACCTACACTCATGTCCAAAAGTTAAGCATAATTACTGTTTATGTGAATATTTCAGAAAATCTACATCGGAATGGAAGGAAACGCGGTATGTGGGTGTAATAGGATTATTGAAGAAAACAATGCAAAACAAAGATAATACTGAGTTTTGTTATCCAAAGAAAAGGGTTGAAAGAAAAAGGTTCACAGTGCGAGTGTCAACTTTAGTGAAACAGAATGATTAAAACAATGTGATGCTGAAGTTTAATAAGGTGTGTGGGAACCTATGGTAGTCACGCATGCCTGCACAACGATTTCCCATACTTTCGATAAGGATATGGATGAGCTGTGTGCTCGAAGAGTTCCAAGTCTCACGGAGAGTAGTTTTCAATTACGGAACGGAGCTTGGTGAGTGGCATA
Organism: Meta bourneti; assembly: GCA_933210815.1. Taxonomy (NCBI): domain Eukaryota; kingdom Metazoa; phylum Arthropoda; class Arachnida; order Araneae; family Tetragnathidae; genus Meta; species Meta bourneti. The sequence continues at coordinate 207,109 of OW119933.1, read as the reverse complement.
GGGTGCAATATGTCTCTCGAGCATATCCCACACATGCTCTATAGGATTCATATCAGGAGAGTTGGCAGGCCACTGATGCGGTGGATATCTTCACTTTGAAGGAAGGCGCGACCAGGCTGCACTGTAAGGAGACGCGTTATCATCCATGAATATGAAACCAGGACCGACAGCACCTCAAAACAGGTGAACGGTAGGCTCAAAGACTTCGTCTCTGTATCTTTGACCGGTAACAGACCCCGTGTCAAAGATGTGGAGGTCTGTCCAGAATGATGCCTGCCCAGACCATGACTCCCCCTGAAGGGAAATGCTGTCTTTCCGTGATGTTTCCCGGGTGAAAACGCGTTCCACGTTCTCTCCAGATCGTGGTACGACGAGAATCAGTTTGCAGACTAAATCTGGACTCGTCACTGAACAAGACATTACCCCACTGTTGCCGACTCCACTGCCGATGTTCCAAACTCCGCTGTAAATGCGCGCGTTTCTGAACAGACATCAAGGGGATGCAAACTGCTGATCGTCTGGCAGAGACCAACGTGTCTGGACCAACGGTTTGGGATCTGCCGGATTCTAGCATTCCAATAATTCACCCCTTCACAAACATGTCCATTTGGCATCTTTGTGACATATTTCGTCCTTATTGATTGGAGACCCGCGCTCCCCCAACTCGCCTGACGGCTTAGAGTTTGGTGCGGGGGGCGGGGATTGTTCTTGACTTCCACAGCACGAAATCGAGGAACCAGGCAACCCATCCAGACGGACGGGAGCGTACTTACCTCCAACATGGGCGCGCACGGTCGAACGTTTATTTAAAATACCAAGATAAAAATACAGAACAAGGACCTCTCATGGGTCAGGCATAAAAAGGTTGGTGGCGAAAAAATTTTAAAAATTTTAACAAGGTGGCCAAGAGGGCCTAAAAAGTTCATTTCTTTGATGAGGTGGCGCAACCTGGGGAGTCGGTGATGATGGTGTCGGCCGGATGGTGGAGGTGGTTTCCAACTCTCTTTCTAGGTGGGTCAACGAGGAGATCTGATTTGGCAGGTTGGCTCACCTTTTCTTTTCCAGTTTTACTTTTCTGTCTTACTGTCTTTCCTCTTCTTTTTTTTCTCTCCTTTTCTCGTTGTGGTGTGCCACTTGTTTTACAGAGTCTAAGTCCAGGTTTGGACTTAGACAAATTTAAAAAAAAAAATCCAAAAATATTAAAATACCTACCCCGTTGCGGTGTGCTCGATCCAAACTAGGGTAAAAATATTAAAAGCTACATATGGTCAATGACATAAGATCTTTAAATAAGATCAAAGAAGTTAGATTTAAAACAGTACGAAAGTAAAAATTTCAATGAGATGATGAATCTCCAAGATTTTAAGCATAATTTCAAAACTTTAAAAAATAAGTTAAGATAAGTAAAAATAGGGGACCAACCTTGGGACCAGGTCCTTATTGATTGTTAACAATGCTCCGTACCACAGTAATTGCGAAATTTCTGTCTAAACTGGCCGCTTTAGGCCGTTTTATGCTCGTTTTGACGTGCGCCGGTGCTTTGCGCATGTCGACTGAACTGTTTTGCATATGCACAATGTTTTCCTTCCTCCCACGATTCTCCACAAGTGATTTTGAACCATTGTATCCATATTTACTCCGATTTTTTCGCATTTTACGAATTATGCTTAACCCTTTAAATTTGCCCAATTTTTTAAATGTGTGAAATATTCCATCAGAAACGTAGGATTTCACGTTGGCGTGGTATGAAGTTTGGAGAGTGAGGTGCCAGCTCAATTGTGGTTCTCGTCATCTGACCGTTGTTCAAAATTACGTGGTGTGGTTTCCAGATCTTTCCCTTCGGGTTTGATCCCGGATCGTCACCAATAGCCCGCTGTGTTGCTCCAGTGCGACGTTAATTAACTGCCCACCTACCAGAAATGTAAACTATTGCATAATAGGCTACAGCTATTGGGTCCTATATTCTCTCGTACAGAGTTATTGGTTCCAAATATTAAATATTAATGTAGTACGGTGTCTAGGGTGTGAAGCTGGATGACACTGAGATGAGGACTGACACAACATTTAATTATTCTACAAACTATGTACAGAAAAGGTTACATGGATCAGGGCATAGCCTACATGCTGGCACATGTATGAGTTGTATAACTCCACCTACGCATGGAAGCGTACACAATCACTGTCACAAGTCCAACTTTAACTCTGAGTCTGGAAAATAAAGTCAAGTTACAGTTCTACTGAGCGCGCTGGGCTTGACCTCTGGTGGCGGTATGGGGGTGGATTCCACATTAATATTCGAGTTTTGTATGGGAATAATAAGGACTAAAGAGTGCGCGATTTGTGACTACAATTATTTTTTGCTACATAAGGCTCACGGAAGTCAGAGCTGTGTTTAATCACTTTTCAATATCATGACAATTGAAGAAATGGAACTGTACGAATGAAAAGCAAGAATGAAGAATGAAGAACTGTACGAATGAAAGCAATGTCAATGCTAACTTTGGATCATTTCTATTCAAAATTGGTTTTTGTCACATTCAGCAAATTTGAAGTTGAATTGAATAATAATTTAATATCCGCTTAGCTGTTTGTGTCTACGAAGAATCTCTTGACCTCGAGTGATCTCCAATTATCCTGTCTCGATAAGACTGCTAAGGTACAGAACTTCCCTTCCATTCTTACATACTGATTACCAATACCTCAGAAAGTGTATTCTCCTTAACAAAACTGAAAACTGCTGATCAGAGAGAAAGTTTTGAATTGGATGGTCCAGTTAGTTGCAATTGATCATGTTTTGTAGCATCTGGATGAAACATCCATTCAGAATTTGATTGAGAATATGCACAGCCTCTATTAAGGGAGTTTTTATTTCTTTGTTTTAGGGTTAAAAACTTTTCAAATTTATTAACTCATAATTCTAATTCACTAATGCATATCCAGCAAAGATGCATTAAGAATATTTTTATTTGGTTCGGCCATTTTATATCATACGGCACCACACAAAAGATATATGCGCTTTTCACCATTATGAAATCTCACCAGTTGTACAAAATTCCAACATTCGTCCGCTGGATAGCGGAATATGCTACTGTACCTCCCAAGATTAACAACAGCTTCCAAATAAGTATCAAAGTGCACAAAGAAAAGGAGCATGCAAATGGTGAAATGGAAAGCCTCAAATAAATACTTCTGTTCCTTTGATAAAGCAATTGTTAAATGGTGTCCAAATGGAGATAGGTATATTTTTAATGATTTATATATGGACTACACATTTCGTACATTGAAATAAAGTTTGTAAGGTATACAAACAAACGAAACATATCTTAATATGGGATGTGACCACACCTGATCTTCATACAAGCTCCGCAGCTACGCTCCATACCTTCAATTAGGTGGTCAAGCGCACCAGAGGGCAATAACTACCAGTCCTTTAATAGAGCAGTTTTCGGCTCTTTGGGAGTAATTGCAGGGGGTACACGGGCAGATGCAGCATGTCCAAGGTCATCCCAAAGATTTTCGATGGGGTTGAGGTCGGGCGAATATGGTGGCCACTCCATGCTAATGTTGCTTTCACTCTCAAGGCACTCATCTACCAAGTTAGCTCTATGTGAATCATCCATAAGAAGAAATACCGGACCAACTGCTGCTATTTAGTCTCACAATAGGGTCACGACTTGATCCCGATACCTTTCAGCCTTCACAGTACCTCTATTGAAGACTAGCAGGTCGGTGCGATAGCTCAAAGAAAATCCAGCCCACACTATTATGTTGGCAGCTCTAAAGGCATGGTATTCAATGATATTACTGGGCTTGTTCCATGTTCTTTGTTATCTCCAGATCCTCCCACGCCTATTATCGGAATACAGGGCAAATCTTGACTCACCTATGAGCACTACATTGGACCATTCCATTCCTTTCCAATTCGCTTGCTCCACTTCAGCCGTGTTATGTTGGCTTTGACGCTTAAAGGGACACAAAGTCGTGATACCCGGACATACAGTCTTTCCATGTATTGTCTTCGCTGCACAGTAGTGGCAGATATTGACCTTCCAATTGTTGTAGTAACCATTGCTCTTAGAGTTGACGCGGTCACTCGGCGATTGCGCTTAGCCAACAAAGCCATATACTTATCATAAAAGGATGTGGTAACCCTTGGACGACTGGGAAGAGTCTCTGGACAACTGACCTACTCTCTTGAAACTGTTTCCATAGACGAGAAATCAGAATGGCCAACACCAAAGAAAATAGAGATGTCTTTAATAGACTGTCCCCGCCCCACATCAAGCCAGCGTTGAGAATAATTTAATCTAAATCAAACGTCTTTGAGCCATAATTGACTTTATCTAGTTCACATATCTGTACCTCAGAACCAGACGAACGTAAGTCACATTATGCCAACTTTTCAGGAGAGCATAAAAACTGAAAAGAAGGATCTCGTTGCCTGACTACAAAGCTAGTATTTGAATTAACCTGCAAAAATTTATTGTTAACAATAAAAATATACATGCTTTATGCATTGTTAGTTAATTTTTATGTAATTTTATAGCTTATTATGACAGGGCTGGACTTACGTTATTGTGGTTCTACATCAAAAACCTGTTTTATATATAGGACTTACATTGCACTTTAAAAAGGTGTTTCAAGTAAACTACACGAGCGATCATAGTAACAATGTCTTTAATACTATTAAAAACGTAGAGAAAGTACAAAAATATTTAACATTGTATAAATATATAATATTGTATAAAATATATAATATTGTATAAAATATATAATATTGTATAAAATTATTGTATAAAATATATAATGTATAAAAAATAATTAATATTGGTACAGATTGAGTGTTGTAATGTTGTAAATGGCTTAAAAGCTACAGATTAGGCAACAACATTACTCTAGAGCGGTTGAGTCATCCTCATGAAAGTTTCCTTCTTCCTCTCCATGTGGAAGGTTTTCAGAGGGTCTATAGTCTCTTCAGGGACCCACTGCATTAAATTCATGGCCTCTGTACTTCTCATTGCATATCTTGTTTTTAGTTACTCTCAATTTTGGGATCGTTGCTGGCATAACAACTCTTTGTTCTCTCTGATTCCTTTTAAATTCAACAGTTTTAAAGGTATCATCTGCGAAATTGGACTTAAAGTACAACTTGCTGTCTCCTTTGCGAAGCTGTAACCACACTGCATTGGATATCAAAAATGGTTCTTTGTTTTTCTTCCTTGAAACAAATGGAGCTTCTTTGCTCTTCAAGTAGAGAAAATCAAGAAAGTCTTCAAGGCACGTCCTTCTCACAACAAAGGGGTTCTGTTTTGAACATGAAGCAATACAATTGGCCCAATCATGTGGTAAAAATAGTGTGGTTTTTAGTTGCTTCTCTATCACTATGCTTGCCATCTACTTCCATGTGGGTGTGTCCAGTAAGTAGGATTTCATGGTCGACTTCTTTTAGAGTAGAAACTTTTCCAACAGCCATAGGCACATGAAAATCATTAATATTCCTGTTTTGGCCACTGCTGTTATCTGTCTGCACTATTACGTTTTCGGTAGGCCTGTCAGGATTTTAGCTCTTCATTCGCCCATGTGAATAAACATGACGCTATTTCGTTACCTCCTTGACCAGCTGTAACTTCATCCCAGATCATACACCAAGTTTTGTCAACGGTTGTGCCATAAATTGTACTATTTAATGTCCAGAGTTTTCTTGAGTAAAAACTCTGGGAGTTCTACAAATCTGGCGTTGGAAGACATTTTTGGAGATCAGACATAACTCTCAAACCTTGATTAGCACGGCCTTTCAGTGTTTCTTCCCTTTTTAATTAATACCTACATGAAGCTTCTTCCAGGTGGTTTTTTTGTAATTTAAGTTCATTGAGTTTTTCATCATTTTTAATTTCGTAGTCTAGTTTGTGGCAAACATCACAAATGTCATCTGCTGAGAGGAAAGACAAGTTGAAATCTTCATTGAAAACTTTGGAGTAAACCCATTTTTTCTGTTTTAATTTTTTCTTTTTCGCACTCGTACATTGTGGAAATGTTCAGGTGATTGACCAAATATTTATGTTTGGATCTTTCCCTGCTGTAGTGACTTTCATACACCAGAAACTTCGAAATATGGTTTTTGATCCGTTCTAAGCTATCACTAGGTAATTTATTTGCTGGAATGTTTTCCCCTAAGGCCTGGCATTACCAAACCAGACTCACTGGCTTTTTTTTAAAGCAACTCTCATGAAGATTTCAGAAATAGAAAGCGTATTCAAGAAAAAAGTTTTGCAAATGACTTCCTCCTAATTATTAAAGTTAAAAATAAATGTATGGCTCTCGGTTTTGTTTCTTGTGCCGTCTCTTTTCCGTTGTCTAACAACAGGCTTAGTTTTTATACATGAAAGTACAAATTGTCTTTTTGAGTGGATGGACTTACGTTTGTCTGGCTCAAACAAAGGTTAGGACTTACACTCTTATAACCCTAGTAAATCATAAAAGAAGAATGTTTTACAGACTTACGTTGTTATGGCTTGATCCAAAATCAGATTCTACATGCGAAACTGTAATAACCTGAAAATCATTATTTTTGGACTTACGTTCGTCTGGTTCTGAGGTACAGATATAACCAAAACAATTTTTTTAAAATGTTCAATCAACATTTAAACTCATCTACTGAAAGGCTTCAGAACGGCGGCGTCTTCGACTAATGCCTAATTTGTATATTTCTGGAGAGTAAATTCTGATTGGGTATATATTCCCTTCTACAACTACAGTGAGTTTCACTCAATGAAATTGAAGCACGCATTTCGAAGCTCAGAATTTGCTTAACTTTTGCAAAGCAGTGTCACTATATTACTAAAGACTGGAAATGTGTTGTTTGGAGAACAACGATAAATGGAGTAAAACTAAATATGAGATTTTCGATTGTGGACAGTTGCACATTTGGGCTCCTTGTTAAAGACTAGAAGTGTCTAGTGTTAGTTAGAAGAGGTGAAGAACAAGGCGAATGGAGTAGTTTCATAAAGCTGAGATTTCCGATCCCAGCTACTGGACTTCACTTGCGGTCCTACCTAAGTCATGCTTACTCGTTTGAATTGTTGAAAAAGTACACATACAATATAAATGCTTAAGGAAAGACATTTAATAAAATATCCTAACTCAACCTATGCATTTTCTAAATCAAACCGAACCCTAACTGTTTGGCAGAATTTAATTTGAGTCTCGTGGTTTTCTACTCCTTTGATTAAGAGGCAACTAACAATGCGCGATTGGCATCTTAACGTTTATCGTTTGGTGATGGAAGCGAAACAAATTATCACTTAAGCCTTCACAACCACCTCTATACAAATAGTCTGCACCTGAGCCCAACTTTGTCGATGTTACGACATTCAACGGGAAACAGAGTGGATTTTCTTGCTGGTGTTTTCTATCTGCTTTTATTGTGTGTTTCCCTGCCATTGGAAATCTTAAAAAACTCGTTTTAAATAAAATGAAGTCAAATTTTGAGTTGTCTTTTATCAATCTGTCTGCTCTTGATTTCAAAAACAGAAACGAGAACCATAGGAGTACTTACTCGAGCAGCTTTGACTGAACCTAAACTTGCCCTTTCTTGAAAGTTAGATTAAATACTTGAGTATTGCTCCTTACCCCTGTAGAGAATGAATTAAAGTAATGGGAAGTAGCTCAAGAATTCATGCAAGCTCTTTCCAACATTTTGTTGTAACAACTAAATTATTACTAAAAAGAAACTATCAGAAAATATGACATCAAACCTGCTGAATTGTGACATTTTCTGAGCTATACATATAGTATGTTCATTACTCTGTTTTACTTAGTAGAGTAGTTGTTTTCAAACTTAATGTGCACCCTTTTCATTAAAAAATTTCTAAATTTCATAATAGTCTAAACAATATTCTTCATTATTTATATAGACACAAAAATATATTTTTCATTTATATATAAAAAGAAAAACAAAACTTCCAAATATTATGAAATTTTATAAATATCTAATAATTTTAATTATGTTTAAACAAATTTTATTTGTTAAACATATAATAAAACAAAATACATATTTAATACGTATAATAGGTATAATAGTTATTTATATGTATAATAACATATAGAGTATTTAATACAATAGTAATAATAATAATAATTTAATAAATAATAATCTAGATGTTCATTCTCTATTTGTTCATTGGATCTATTGGAGTATTGGTATAAAATGTGAGATACGTCATTTGAATGGCGATGGAATTTTGTTTTGATAGGTGCAATAATCCTATGCCCCACAGTTTTCAAAACACTGTCATACACAGAATGGGTGTAGAAGTATTTGATGGTTTCATTCAAAAGAACTCTAAACGGGACAATATTTTGAGGCTGAAATCGAAGGAAGCAAAAATATCAAATTAACCTGTTTTTTTAAAGAAAACAGCATTAAATGATAGTCATGGAATTGAAAAAGTATTTGCACACCCGTTTCTGGGAAGACAATATGTTATAAGCACATAATCAGTTTGTATGTGTTTTACACTGACTCATGAATTTAAAAGAGGTCTTCCATTAATTATAGAAATGAGTTTCCTAAAATTTTATTCGAAGTCAATTTTAGGATGCAACACATACATCTACATTCGCAAGTAAAAGCTACCTTACAATGAATAAAGAAATGATGTCAACTGTCCTTTTGCAATAGATTATTAGAAAGAATGAACGAAAATTAGACTTCTGCAGCGCGACAGAAAAATCACTCAGCACTAAGTTCCTGTGGTAACATTGTAATAGAAACACATTGGTATTTATGTTAGAATGCAATGAAAATTTTCCATGTAGGTTAATCACAAGAATCCATCCAAGTGCGCCTATAACTCTGCCGAAAGATTTGATTTTAAAGAAAGTAAATTCGATGTGTTGGCACCCTGAAATCGGGTGTTTATGCATAGGATATTTGTGCAAACGTGGAGGAGGTGTATGCCTCAGAATAAAGTAGCAAATAATGTTCATCGGATGTGTTTTGAGTGATATTGTGCAAGAATATTTGCCTGTAAAATCAATCATTTGGTTATTGAATAGGATACAAATCCGAAACACATTAAAAGGTTAATGGCTGTGTACATTAAACGGTTAATGTCATTGAGGATCTCCTTTCGGAATCAATGGGCAAACTCCTTCATCCTTGTGAATGTTAAAGCATTGAAACTTGATTTCGCAGGTGTTTTCCACTCACTTTTCCGCAATATTCACTCATTATGCCATGTGCTGTGGATAGAACATGTTTAGAATGAATTTTTCGAATTTCAATCCAATCTTATGGAGTTCAAAAAGGAAAACTTACTTGCTTTCGACTTTACTTAAAATGTAATGTTAGGTATATTAGTAACATTCCTGCTAAGGAATGTTACTTTAGCCTACACTTGTAAACATTGACCATTTTCCATGCGAAACATTTCTTTAAAGTGTAGCTAAACATATTTACAAAAAGGAACAATGAAATATCTCTCGTAAACAAACATCCCCAAAAAGCTCCCATGCTGCTCCAAGTCAATATTTTGAATAATTAATTTCATTTTATAACAGGTGGGTGAGCGGAGTTTAGTCGAGTAAGCATCTCGGGGTAAAATTAACACAATTTATTTACATTTTTGGATACAAATTAAGAGAAAACATAAAGTAAGACAGGACCACAGCGCAGTTGCGCACCTGGAAGGAAGGGGCAGAACTTCTCTTCTTTTTACAAGGAGGAAAAAATGTTATTAGTTCGATGACGTACTTGGCGAAGTGCCAAGAAGGGGTTGAGTGTTTATGGGGTAATTAGGCTGTCAATAGTTCAGTTCACTTTCAATGCACTAGCAGTTTGATCCGCTACAATTTGCAACTTGATTATCCTTTAGCTTCATTTTAGCGTATTGCATCATAAGGACAAGTGTCAATTTTTTAGGTTTACATTTTAGAAAAGTACATTAAAAAATAAAACTTTAAAATTACATCTTTCAAAAATTATTTTATTTATTCACAGTTTTAGAATACTTGAACTAGGCTGTTCAAAACATTAGAAAGGGTTAGGTATTAGGTTCCGAAAGATGTATAAATTAAGAATAAATTTTGCTGCTTCATGAGTTACAAATATTTAAGCGTGCACTTTTGTTCATTTCCTGCAAAATCGGGCGCACGACCGACATTTCTACGAAACTTCGTATTGTGATTTACATAAACAAGGCCTAAATCAACACTTTATTGCCACTTCCTTGAAATGTTTCAAACCAGCGTCAACAGAGTATTCAAACAATATTCTTACAGTGGACGGTTTGAAAGGTTAACTTCTAGAAATAATAGAATGGCTATTGCTAAGAGAAACCGTTTCGGAAAAACACTTGATGGAAAGGTATTGGTAACAATTGGAAGGTATTGATGTTCAACTAAGTTAAGCTAACCGGGGTACAGTGCAATGGTGCAAAAGAAGATTGTTATGGAGCCTAGATGACGTTCAGTGGTGAAAGTGTGTTTGGTGTAATGTATGATGATCAAGGCATTTTTTCGTATTTGAAACAAGAAGCATGGGATAATGAATGCATGAAACGTTCCGTGAAATTTGTAGTTATATCTCACAATACGGCAATATCTCACATATAAGCAAAACCACCGTCTGGGAGCAAAAAGAGCCAGCCAATTGGGGGAGTTGATCGTGGCCAACAAGATTGGGTGGAAAAAGATTTATCTTGGTTTTCTTGGGAAAATGGATGAAAAACAATGACTTCGTACTTTAACCGGAATGTAGAGTACCATCCTGTGATAATTATTTGAAATAAATTTCAAATAATTTAGATGCTAAGCATCTGAGTTCCTTTACTTTTAAATTCCAACCTAACTAGCGTAATGGTATGGGCTTACATGACATCAGAAGGCACTGAGAGGATATAAAAAACCAATTCTAAAGTATCAAGAAATTCATTTTATAGTTCAAACGTCCCAAGATTTATGTGAGGATGATCACTTTTCTTTCAACAAGACTTAGCTTCCTGCCATACTTCAAAGTCAACGAACTGGATCAACGAAATCAACACACTTTCCTGGACTGTAAACTTCTCTCATACTCTTCGTTGGATTTAGGCCCAATTGAAAACTGTCATTTTAATTTATTATAAATTTTCATAACTTTTATGTTAAAATATTCTACAAACTCTGTAGATTTAAACATTAATTTTTATGCTATGAAAATTTTTTTGAAGGCAGTACATACAAAACATTTCATTGAAAGTACATCCGAGTTCCTTCGATTATTCTAACATTTTGACTTGGAGATGTACAATTCCTCAGTACTTCAACAAGTTTTAAGAGTTTGTAAAAGTATTTAAAATATAAACTTTTATCTAAAATTATCCCTATAATTCGACACCAATTATTTTCATGATGAAACGGTTATCGGAACTGTCGTTTTGTTTATCTTTCCCTTTTAAAACACTATTTGTTTATTGGAATGAATCGAGTGAAGTAAAATTGCTTCAAAAAATGTAAATACCTTTAGTGATCGAGAAATCAGTCATTGCTGACTCGTCTGCTTTTTTTTATCTTTAACCATGTTCTTCAAAGAAAAAACGTGAAACATTTTATTTTTAAAAATTTAGCATAAGCTGATTATATTTCATAGTAATTATGAGAAAAATCAAAATAAGTGTTACACATTAGGGGTACGGTGGGTCAATTCATGAACGAAAAGTCAAAAATGTAAGATAGCGCCATTGCTCCGACCGTCTAGCCCAGAGGTTCCCAACCTTTTTGACTCGTGGAGCCCTTTTTGGAATCAATTCCTATGGCGGAGCCCTCTAGGCCTACCCTATGTTTTACAAGTTAATGGCGTTTAGGAGTAGTGTTAAAAGGGGGGACGAAGAGGAGTAGATAGTAAAGAAATGTTTAAACAGTTGCACAATGTCATGCAATGAAATTATATTTTAAAACTTTGAAATTTAACATATCTCAATTTATTCTCAACTACCACCAATACTCATGATATTGTTAAAATTTGGCCATACATAAAAGTTCTTCCAAACTTACTATTTATTATTATTTTATAAGAGGAAATTTGAATTACAAATTTGGATCATGAAAATCACTAGTACCAAACCAAAAAGCACTCGCGTGGTGGTGACCCTCCCAACTACTGACTGCTTAGATTTTGGTGATCAATTTTGGATATCCTTGCCCTGAATACCCTTGCAAAAATAGCATCAACATTCAGACATAAATGAGATGGAGAAAGTTGAAAGAAAATTGGGTGAGATTTTCAAACAGAAATTATTTTAAAAGTAGTATCATTATTAATTAGCGTATCATTGCCCTAGTTATGGGTGATCAGAATTGAATGAATTTCAGGAAGTCATAAAATTCAGGGTCCAAAAGAAACATCGACATTTCGGTCGATGTGTGTTAAACTGCTGATGCAAAAGAGCACGTGGTCTCTTTTGCGAACAGTAATCATATGGTGGTAATGAATGTAGTGCTTCGTTTGTCACCTGAAGTATTTTTGGGAAGGCCGAAAGATGCTGTAAGAATTCAACTATGGGCTTGAAATCCAAATCAATGATTTCATTCAAGACAAAATAAGCATTCGCGATAGTAAGTAATGTACGATTTGGGAAGTCTTTTGAAATTTAGCGCACTCCCTCATTTGCGATCCATATGTGAGGGTTGGTATCACGATGGCTTTGAATAGGAGTATTTTATTTTCTGCTCCTGCGAGCAATGATCTGATCAATTTGACTTTTGGGATCGCACCGTTCCGCATCGCGTAACCAATGTGCTCGGTGTAAAATAATTTGGGATCAAGGACTAGTCCTAAGTACCCCATTACACAAGTGCGACCCCAGTACACAGGTGGGCTAAAGGGAAGAATAGATCCAAATATTGAGGGTTATTTAAATTCAATTTGAAATCCTATTAGTATCTCCTGTAGAAGAACATGCAAGCATACTTTGAAATTTTGATTCTCCAGTCAGAAAACTAGTTAACCTTATCCGAAAATATAGTTTAAAAGAACCTTTTTGTACTTTTTAGTTTACTTCATCCTAGTAAGGGTTGGTTTGGGAAGAATTTCCTCGGTGGAGTAGAGTGCTAAGTGGACCTCAAGTTGGAAATCAATAGGATTTGCATTCTAATTGCTTTGCAAAGGGGGTTTTCTGCTTGGAACCGTCTAGAAAATTTTATTTTCTTTCTCTAAATATCCTCTCATTGAGGAAATAAAAAACGGCAAATATTTTGCTTGGGAACTTGAGATTTTTCATTGACATTTCTTACATTAAAATGCTGTGTGATGGACAGCCAGAACTACTACTTAACAAATTACAAGAAGACTAAATAATAAATAAAACCTCTTAAAATAGCGTATACGAACATCGCATTTCGTACATATTAATAGAAATAGAAAATAGAAATTTGGCACAAGGCTAAGCTACTCCTAATTTCATTTGACTTAAAATTTTTAATTGATTTTTGATTCAACGATTATTCCTTTCAGCATAAAGAGCATTGGCACTAAAAGAAAGCTACAAACTATTAGAGGAAACAGAGACGACTTTTCAGTTTTCCAACATTTCGGATTCTGTAAATTGACTAACCCAAAACGCATAACTTTTCATTTACAATCTTTTAAACATATGATAACACACAGCATAGTTTACTGTTATCTTTTTAAATCTACAACAAAAATGCTATCAAAGTCCAGAAAGCAATTTTGACCGATGAATATGCTTATATTTAAATTTCTATGAACAGAATGAAATTTTATAGTGAAAATAAAATCTGTAACACACACAATGTCATACGTTCCCTGATTCTTCCTAATATTTCCCCGGATTTAAACAGGCTATTTTTATAATGCTTCCTAAACATTTCTCAATAATTTCCCATATGGATCTTTCCAATGACGATCCCACGGAAAGTAGTCCTAGTGCTTTCTAAACTGCTCTCGAAAATTTCCCGATTTTCCTAAAACCATCCCATTTAGATGTGAGACCTTCCAATGGTGCTAAGGAGCATTGAGACGAACAATAGATTTCCGTAGGAAATCCTCAGGAGAGCCAAAAAATTCCGTATTCTACCAAAAATCATTTAACAGGCTAACCTTCCTTCCAAAACTATTCCTAACAACTTCCCATTTCTTCCTAAAACCTTCCTAGATAGATTCGTAAACTTCCTATGGTGCACCTATGTCCATAAAGTGGAATGACCGACAGTCCCTGGGAGAAGCTATACAAGTGGAAGTGATTTCTAGGGACCTACGAGGGACATAGCTATGGACTGGACATATCACTTATAGAGCAGCTCATCTCATCATCATATTAGGAAAGAATTCAGAAAAGTAGAATGAAATGAAAAAACAATATAGGAGGAAAGCTTAATAAACCAGCGGAGCCAAAGTTTCATAACACACCCTCGAGCCTACACCACTCAATTTGAGCACTTAACTTTGGACAGGTGTTGATCCTCTGCGCCCTTGGAACCCTTGTATTTAATAGAACAAACTGTATAATGATGTTTGTGTTAGAAAGTATCTTTAGTAATTGGTAACTCATTTTTAGAGTTGAAGGCAAAATATTATTTCAATAATTCCTATTTTCATAACTTCCTTTCGGTCGAGTCCTATCCCGAAACTTGCATGACTCAAAATAACACAGCACAATGGTTGACATGAGAAATAACCTTAATTTTTGCATTTAGTACAGAGATTCAAAAAACGTAGCAAACACTTTTTCTTTTGTTTAGAGTGTATAAAACAGGAAAAGCAATTAGGAATCAACCACTTATCGAATTATGAAGTTATGGAAGCAATATTTAACTCTAAAAATGAGTTACCAATTACTAAAGATACTTTCTAATACAAAAATGATTATACAGTTTTTCATAATTTCGATAAACTCAACTCGGTACCCTAGAAAGGGAAAAACAAATTTCCCCCAACTTATGAGATGTGGAATAATTTAAAACTTAAATTTCGAACTCTTAATGCAAGTACTCTTCTCAAAATATTTTGCAGGGAATGAATTTTGAGGTGAAAGAAGATGTACATTAAAAATGTCAGAATTTAAACAGTTTGCTTCCGTTCCCTGAAATTGTATGATTTTGTTTAACCGTAATAAACATTTCAGAAACAGAGATGAGGGAAAAACTACCAACAAGCCTTTGTCCCTTACTATTTCTGAGGATTTCACCACAAGCACCACCCCGAAGTCTCAATTCACCTCTGTAGGGTTGCCAACCCTTGTCCGCTCAAACACTTCCGCACAGAAGATGTCCGCCGATAAGCGACGCCATAAACCATAGTTGTCTTACATTTGTTTCATTCTAATTTTCACCTGCGGTAGCCCAATTGGTAAAGTCACGGATGAACAATCGGAGGGTCGTGTGAGGTAATATTGATATAACCAAAGACAGTCGTGTACAAAAGGGGCTGGTGCACGTTAAATCTGTCTTGGCCTCAAACATTCTCACGTTGGCGTGGTGTGGTAGTTTGGAGAGTGGGCTACCATGTCAGGTGTTGACCTCGTCATGACTGTAGTTCAAAATTACGAAGTGTTGTCCATGGGATTGATCCCGAATCGCCGCCAAGAACCGTATTGTATTCTTAAAATATAAAGATTTATAAACCATTGTTAAACCGTACATTTGTGTCATTCTAATTTTTAACGAATTAAAATCAATTAGAAGGTCCAACAACAAAACCTTGGTCAATGGAAAGATTATTGCAGTATATACTACTGGTTGACATGTGACATCAACACCTTCAAAACTTCTAATTAGTGCAAAATTTGACCTTATACGACTGCGTAACATTTACAACTGGGGAAATTGGATTTACTCTACTCAAATAAAAGGGAGTGGTTCAATTTTTTGTACATAAAGCCAGCCAAGAAAACCTTTCGTACCAGGATCAGTAAGCGTTTTTTGCCAGAAAATTGGAGCGGTTGGAAGAGTAGCAACCGGAGGGTTTCTAATTCGAAACTCGATCCAAAGACATTCGGGTATTTGCCTCAAATGTCCTCACGTTGGCGTGCTGTGGAAGTTTGTTGAGTGGGGGTGCATCTCAGGTGGTCATATGACTGTAGTTCAAAATTTCTAGGTATTGTTCTCGGATCTTTCCCTTCTGGAACCAATAACACGTTGTATTGCTCCAGTACGACTTTAATTGAACTATCAATTTAGCTAAGGATTGAGAAGGGATTCTTGTGGTTTTAAACGAATGTCGTATAAAAGATATAATAAATGCTCTCCGGTATCAAAACATCACTCTGCATGGCATGTGCAAGGACAGTTCATATCAGAGTAAATAAGTTAGATTCACTATTCAATTGGAAGTTCATCATTTCACCTCTGTCAATATTTAAGTACTGGAGGAGGCATAATATAGCAATCAAGGAGAGATAATAAAAATAAACTTTAATTGGAACAGCTTGATTCACTTGATTGGAATAATCGACTGTCTTTATTGACTTTTCTAACCATTTTTATGCGACTAGTTTGCATAACAATTGCATAAAATTATGTAAAAAAATGATTCGAAAGTTATTATAAACACATATACATTGCTATTTTAAAATTGAATTTATCAGAGCTTTTAATAGCATTATCAAAATTATTGTATTTTGGTTCTTTTAAAAAGACATCAATTTATAAGTTGTTCAAGCATTTGAAAAAATCACCAATTAAAAAGTTCACTCCAAACAAAAAGTTCAATTCGTTGCATGCAATTGGAGAAAAGTACCTTTTGTATTAATTTTACTAATCTTGCTCACAATTTCCAATGAGATTTGTAAAACCAACGGTGCGCAATAAGAGGGCATTGAAAATTTGTTTCCAATGCTTTTAGATGCGCCAAATGGGCGATAAAAAGTAGCCGTTGCTGCCCGAACGGAGGAAAACACCGCCCTCTTCCACGCTCTTACCAAAACAAACGGATTAGTTGCCGGTCTTCGAAGCCTTTCTATGGTGAGTTCCTTCAACTGTCAATCTATATATTATGTTGAAATCATAAGCTTAATCTCGAATCTATAGTTCTCCAATTTCAAAGTCTACGCTCATTCACAACTGAAATCATGTTTCAAATTTTGGAATTGTGTATGGAATTGATTGTTCTCTACTAATTCTTAATATGATTATATAAAAAGCAAAACTGCACCTAGCTAAGTAAGCATTGTTAATTGGTATGATTTAGTACACATTTCACTCTTTTTAAACTATGCATCAAAGTTACCTTCAATTTTTCTGTATTCATTTTCTTTGAAGTGTTTGCTAAGAAACCGATAAAATCCAAGAAAGATAAAAACACGATATATGGAATGATAAAGCTTTATTTAACCTAGATAACAAGCCTAATCCACAAAATTAATAACCTTAAAATATCTTATTTCATCAACAGTGAAATATAAAAATTACCAATATATTTGTGCACTTAAAAACTGAAATCTTTTTGAAATAATGTGTTTAATTTGAGATATTCAAAAATCCCCAGTCATCTTGCTCGTCTATTTTCGTTATTCAAAATATCCGTTGCGTAAATTTATATGTTGAATTTGAAGACATTGAACCACAAATTCAAAATTCTTTTTACGAAGTACATCTAATGCACTTACATTTAAAGTGTATAATACAAATTCCTTTTTAAATCATAAGTTAGATGCATACTTTTTCAAAATTTTCACAATTATACTGTTAGTAAATGAAATAGATACATCTTCGGCACGTCGTTATCAATCGTTTTATCTGCCATGCATGCTGTAAACGAGAAACCGATTTCTTTCAAAACTATGTCACTTATATAGTAAACTTCAGAATGTTTACAGCTTTTGAATCATTTGTTTGATATAGTGTATGATTACAAAAAGACTGATTGTTTTAATTAACTCCATTACCTTTTTGTACTGATTCCTTTTTGTCCTGATTCCTATTGTTGTTTGTCGATAAGTTAGAATTTTGGTCAATCGTAGTAGTCATGAGATTTAAGAAGTGCCAAATAGGCAAAATTATTGATAAGAAAAATAGTTGATTGATTTTTATATTTTACTTTCCACTACCAATATTACTTGCTATATTTATCTCATGATTTGTTTTGTTGGGAGGAGCATTTGGGGGGAACCCTAGGATTCGCCGTTTCTGGAAACATTTGCATTCCACCTGAGGAAATATGTTTTAGCTGAAAAGGATGAGATGGTAAATAATACGAAACTCTAGGCAGCCTATTATTTTAACTCTGAGGTAGAACTTTATTTGTTTTCATACCAATATATTTAACGACATATTTTATGATATATTACATTTAGAAAGTAGTATGAATAACGTAAAAATATCGGTTAGAACTCTTGTTTCACTTTTAAATCATGTATTATCTATTCAGCTACAGGTCCCGAACATTTCGCAAATTATGAGGACCAAAGGCTCTCAAAATATTGTAGGCAAAATATTTTTAAATATACTTGAATGAGCAACGTTCAAGGGAAAAAGTATTGTTATTATTACAACACTTTTAAACTAAAATAACTTAGTATCGGAAATTCGTGAGTTGATAAAATGTGTCGAAGTAATTATTTTGACCTCAAAGTGCTTGGTTACATAAAAAAATATTTTTATTTGATGTAAATTGTTTATAAAAAAGGCAAATGAGAACTATTCCAAAATATAAGATCTTATATATTTCTGTGTTGCAAACTATAAATAGACATAAAAATTATTATCATTAACAGTTTCAATATTCACTTATTAATCTTAAGTAATCATTAGTCACACCAATTTAAATAAATATTGTTTAAAGTAATTTAAATATTATTTACTATGTAGATGCTATAATTTAATAATAAGTAAAATATTTATCATGTAATGCAAATTTTAATTCAAGGTATGATACTATAATTTCAAATAACACACAATAGTTGGATATCTAAATCAGAATACTGTTGGTAAATTTCGAACAAATAGGAAAATTCTAAAAGGTTTTCAAAAAATAAAGGCAATTTATTTCACATTTTAATGCAAGCATTCACACTTTTATAACCATTTACATTATATTTGAGAAACAATTTATATTTATGCGAAATTAAAATCTAAATATTACTATTCCAAAATGAAAGTGGAAAAGACATTTAAGAATTGAGCAAATTTCATTTTGAGTACTTAGTGTGAATTCCGTTACAGTTTTTTAAGAACTAAAAGTAGTTAAGCCATTGTTTAACCTAATCGTTTAGTACATGTCTTCGATTTAATATATGTGTAAACCAGCTCTCGGATGGTTCCATATCATGAAAGTCTGTTTCTGACACCTCGATCGAGAGTGGTTCGAAATTCCTTTAAAGTAAAGTAAACTTGAAAATCGCTCTTTGGAAACTTCGTCATCTTCAACGATTGTATCGTCAAGTCAATAGGCGTCAAACATTTCATGGCATGATGTGGCACGAAAATGAAAGAATCATAGGACCCTGTAAAGGGGCAGCACAAATTTCACACAAGAGGTGAGCGAGGAATAACTTGTAAAATTTTAAACTCAAATTTCGAGCTGTTAAATGCACATGTTGATCTTAAGCTATTTTACCGTAAGATAATGAATTTTCGGTAAAAGGAATTGAAGTAAATCAAAGATGCCTGAATTGAAGCAAATTGCACGATTTGTATAAGACGTCATAGTGCTGTGGTTTACCGAGGTGAGGGTCAGCTATGGATACTCTATGGATATATGCGAAATAAATATTTCAAGAACCGTAGTAGTGCTCAGATTTCTTTGGTGGAATTGACAGCTGGATGCTAGTTTGACAGTTGACCTCGAAATTATTGGTTCTGCAAATGGATATTCTACACGAGGTTGAGTTGTGATCTAAGTGCATTGAGATACGTTAGGTGCATATGAGCGGCATAATGCTCCATCAATCCGCGTTACGAATGACAAGAAAAAGAGCGATTTAAGAACAGTGAACAACAGTTGCATTTTTTGACAAAAAATACTTATTTAAAGCCTTGAAAATTAATTATGTAAAGAAAGTACACATTTATTTTCATAAAGACTTGCAATCAATTAATTTCTCTCAAGCTTATTAAAATAATTGTTTCAAAGAGCTATAAGTAGAATAGAATTTTTCTCGGTGGAAATCACTTGAGCGGGAATATTTTTCTCGGACATCTCCCTATTGAATTGAAAGGAAACCTTCGATTTCGAGTTCATTTCACTAGAGATTATGCATAAAAAGTTGATTAATATTCATGGCCAAAAGATTCTAAAAGTTCAGTTTTGCTTCACAACAAATTTCACACATTGAGCTCTTAGTTGAGCGTATAGCAAAAAATCACCGAAGATTCAAACAAATCAAATTTAGTCTCATTAGTAAATACTAGTACTGCGTTGCAGAGTGAAGAATATTTTTTTAATACAATTCTACTCATTTTGAATGGTTTTGCTTGTTGCCAATATTGAACTCTTAACGATTCTTCCATTCAACCCGTATTTTAAGTGATAATTCTCATTGTTTATATTTCTTTCCTAAGAATTTAAAATTTTCATCAGTAAACTTTACAGTCGTTTTATTTTATTTTCCTATGATTCATCATTGAATTTTTTCTCTTGCTTTCATTCATTTTTCTCTCAATTTATAGTTTTTAAAACGTGTGTAAAGGTTTCAAATACTGTAAGTGGATTCTATAGAGGTCATTCATACCATGCAAAGTGAACAAATCAACTATGGCATACATATCACCGAATTTAATAAAAATTATTTTGAATTATTTGGAATGGTAAGAAAAGTTTCCGAGGCTGAATTTATGTACACTGTAGGAAAAAAATTGAACTACCCTTTTTTGTATTTATCCTTTGTTCAGAGTAGAGCAAATTTAATATCGGCTTCCCTAGTTCGAAATGTTACGCTACGTGGATGGTAATCATAACACGTTTACGGACCCCCTTTTGAAAAACTAAAAATAGAATCACTTCGCTATCCTTCAAAGTTGCGAACAAAACTACTAACTGAAATTTTTATTGGAATGGTAAGAAAATTTTCTGAGGCTGAATCTATGTACAGAGGGGGAAAATTAAACTACCCTTTCTTTTTTATCCTTTGTTCAAAGTAGATCAAATTCAATATCGGTATAACCAGTTCGAAATGTTACGCTACGCTGCTGGTAATCAATCATAGCACGTTTACGGACCTCTCTTGAAAAACTAAAAGTAGTTCAAAAAGATTTTACTTGATTGAAAAATGTAGACAATTTCTCCTATAGACTAAAAACTTTGCAGAATAAAACACCCATAATCTGCTTCTTCAATTCTGAAACAGTTCACTTTAACTTTCTGCTCATAACTTGTCTTTAAATTTTTGGGGATTCTTGTGTGTAAGACTATTTTGTCTTGCTTTTACAGTTTTCTGGGTAGCAGTAGTACTTACATAAAGTTATGTGTGTTGGAAGAGACAAATTGAAAAGTTTTATTATTCTAAATCGCTCTTTCTTCTGATCTTTACACTTCACAAGTTTTTATTATTAAATTTGGTCACTTTTTTCAGTTTATTTCTATTAAATAGAAAAATTATACCTTTAGTTGTTAAATGTATAGAAGTAATATTATCAAGAGTAAATATTTAAATTTATTGTTAAATCATTTCTTATTTTTCATAGATAGTTGAAAAAGAAAAATTCTATCCGCTTAATAATTTTATAACTTACACCCATGCACAATTTCGTAAGGAATTTCACATGATAAATGTTTTAAACCTATCTGTAATCGGTATTGAACATTTAGAAGATTATTATTTATATTTATTTATTAGTTAAAAGTTAATTGCTTAATGCTACGTTAAAAACACGTAGCATTAAGATTGCTACGTGTTTTCCATAACTTTAATGCTTGAAAAAGGTATTCGGTACCTTTTTAACGCGTTCCCTACCAAGCTATTTTTGATTGAATATCATTTTCAGGTCATACGTATGGAAAACGGTACACGCTATACAATTTGATTAATATGTAAAGAATATCTATGTTTTTGCTTTTTGTGAGGTGGAAACTTGTTTAAAAGAGCAAAGATTGAAACTATAAAATGCGCAATACAGGAATCAAATAAGTTTATTTAGTATTGAAAATATAGAAGAATAACAAAAAATATGTGAAATAACATGAAGCAGAATCCACAAAAAATGTATGGCTTAGTATAGAACAGACGGTAATGCATTTTTGAATGCTTTCTCGTTTATAATCGAATGAAACGATGTATTTTATTCAAACAAAGCAGACTTTTGTACCGTCAAGCATGGTTTGTCGGTACAAAACGTAGTTACTCGTTTTGTTGTAGCTCTTGCCCCCAATTTTACTAATGAAGTTCTTTACATTTTGCTTATAGCAAGAAGCACAGTGGTGCGGAAAGAAGAATTAGTCAGAAACACCACAATGTTTTTGCTTTTACATTTTCTAAGTTTTCTTTATGTGCATAGCATTATTAGAATTATTTGGGTATATTTAGAAAAATAAAGAAAAGAAATATCTAATTGGGTTTATTCCATGTCAAATCGACAAAGTCCACAACCAACACCTTCCTGCAATTTTCTTTGAACTTGGTCATTGTGTTTCTTAGTCTCATGTGAAAACGTGGACAATTTTAGCCATTAATTTACAATAGTTTTTATTGAGTAATTTTAAATTTTAAAATTTGGACAATTTTTTCGTGATCAGACTCACTAAAACGCCTGTATCTCTTGAACTAATCGAGCTCAAGTAGAATTTATTTTATAGATAATTGCGTAACCTTTCAAATGATATATCTTTGTGAGTGACTATTTTGATTATGAGATCGTTCAATTTCACTTCTGACCTTGAATATTGTACACATTTTTAATTCCTTTTTTATATTTTTTCCTTTAAATATATTTTTTTCCTTGCTTGTCTTCTGTAATTTTTTGTGTCGATTTAACATAGAATGACTCAATTATAAATTTACGTTTATTGTAAGAATGTATCTCAAACTTTAATTTATTATTACATAATGAAAATACACTATCACTTTTAAATACGTAGCGTAAACTTTTTGATAAAAATATCAGAGAGAAATATTAATACTAGTTTTAAAGTATTACATGCTATTATACTCTATGCTACTATACATACCATACATGCTATTTTAATAATTTTGTATGATTGTATGATTTTTCGCTTAGTGGGAGTGATTTAGTTTTTGATACTGGCCTCATGTTACGAATGCACGGCTCTATAAAAGCGACCAACTAAACCAAAATGTTAATTTTTTGCTCCTTTGTGCCTCCTTCTGAGAGTGAACCTATAAAGAAACAAACACACTATTGTTTCTCTTCATATATGAATATTTTATGGACAGTTGCTAGGGTGTCATTTTATGGACCAGAAGGGTATAGCTCTGAATTAACGTTTCTCGGGCATTCATTCCAAATTTGGCTCTATCGATTTCAAAATAGCTACAAATCATTTTAAGATAACTGACAATCGTTTATTAACATTTCATTAATTTTAACCGTTATAGTGGCGTTCTCAAAAACCTCCAAGATTTGTTGTCAGCATTCGTTGTCACCGTATATATTCTGCTATTTCTTAATTTGACTTAATTGATCACTTATTTTAAAGATCCATTTTGTTTCAATCCTTTAAGGAGTACAAAACGGTTGAACTATTATTAATTTATAATTAACATTTTCATATAGTCGTTTAAAGAACTATGAAAAGAAATGACAATCTTTGCTTCTGTTTATTATCGATGTCAGAAAATAGTGATGAGGAATTGATTTCAGTGTATTTCAGGCTGGAGAACTGTGTGTCACGGTGTTCTAATCAGGTGATGGACGCCATCAGTGGAGATGTGAAATTCTGCAGCGGTGAGTAGAATGGAACAATAACGAGAATAGGATCTACAATTAATAAAAAATGTCACGCACTAGATACTTGATGTTTAAGAGATTTAGTTTTTGCCATGGCAACGTTTCCACTTTGTTTCTGTTTCCCAATGTATTTTAGTACGATCCATAACTTTCGATAGCAAGAGAAGCTTTACGCTGTTTATTTGAAAGAACAAGTTCGTTATTTTGCAATTGAACTATGAACTTAGATTGTCCCGTTATAAAACGAAATTTTGGTATTTTATCGGGTCATGGGGGCACGTTTGAAAAAAACATTTCATTCCATTCTTTTGCAGAAAAGTGAAATGAAACGCATTTATAACTAATGTTGTTTAAATTGAAAAACTGTCCCATTTCAAATGACTTTTTCATTTCGATGTAACACATATTGGGTAGCTTTAGTTTTGGATTTGCTTTTCCAAATCTACCTAATATTATATTTCAACAGCTCTATTTTCTTTCATAAATATTCTGTAAAATACAACTCCTCGAAATATATAAAATGCTAGGGGAATAAAGATCGTTCAAACCTATGATTAGGCCTTCCAAAAACAGAGTTGGTTATCGATAAGTTTCTTTAATTCAACTTATTCTAGGCTTGCTTTTTGGATTGCTATTTCCAATCGTATTAAAAATACAAACGGAAAGATATATCACTATTATCCGTCATTCTTATGAAACTAATAGTACAGAATATAGGAATATAGATAGTGACATAAATAAATATCATATTTTTTCCCGTTGTATAAGAGAAAATATAACATTTCTATATAAAGTTCCACGAAAGATATTGTTCATATTTTTAATCGTTCGTGTAAAGGTTATCGATTAAATACGCTTACCCATTTGGGATTTTCAAGTGGACAAAGATTTCTATTTGGAAAAGCTCTAACAAATTCTGAACTAAGCCTGTTCAGAGAATTTAGCAATCCTATGTTCTGAGAATAAACTAAAACAACGAAACCGCTTCCTAGTTCACTTAATATCATTACTTTATTACATAGATAAAGAATTACCAGCATTAATTCTTTGACGATGTTAATCTTATTTAAAAAAAATTTCCTTAAACTATTTCGTAAGGTAAATTAACTGACGCATTTACTTTTCAAACATATATTCCTTCCTCAAATCATTAAAAGAAAAGTAAGGTATCAAGAAAAAATATGTACTTTAAAGTGTAACTCCCACGAAAATTTGTGTGCCTTTTTAATTTTAAGCACCGAAAGAATATACATAAAACAATCTTGTTACAGATAATTTTTTAACAATTTTCTTTATTTCGATTTCTGCTGTTTTTATGCTATCAATTATCGCTAAACTTTGTTCAGAGTTTCCTGCAAGCTTACATTAATTGTAAATAATTTTCCTTCTTTGTGAAACCCCTAATCTTTGTTAGGGAAATATATTAAATAATTCCCTTTATTACTATTGTGAGCCTACTTAATTTAAATACCGAACGAATGTTTAATCAATATTTAAATTTTATATAAATCTATATAATATAATCTATATTAATAATCTATAAGTGTCAGTTAAGCAATAAAATTATAAATAGATTCAAGTTCACGTACTGAATCAGCACTATTTTGATAGAGAAATGAAACTTCAACAAAATTACATTTGTTGATTTATTATGTTTTTCAATACCATCATCGAGAAAAAAATCCAGTTCGTTTAAGGGTTCACGTTTCTGTAGTGTTACTTTTATTTATATATATTTTAGATATAGCTAATCAATATTTTTAAAGCAATTGAGAACAAAAAGGTTCGATGTTATTATTTTTATTTTGCAGACATATTGATTAAAGGATTCGTAAAACATATAATTTGAATATGGAGAAAAAGAAAGAGTTATTTTAATTTATTATTAAATCCAGTTCTTATTTTCTAGAATGATTTCTTCTAATCAATATTTGTAACGATAAATGCTTGTAATAAGTATCAGGTTGAATACTTATTGATTGAGCAATGCAATGGAATAAAAATATTCTTTTACAAATAAAGAGTAAAATTATGTTGGAGCCATTATAAATCTAATAGAATTCATGAAATATAGTTTACAGCTTTATATAAGTCAATATTTACGCGTAATGATGAATTTTCACTGGCTTTTTTCAGTAACTCTCAAGGGGAAATGAACATTCGTCGATTCGTCAGTCTCTGTATACTGCTGTTCGTCAACCTTGTCGTTGGGTTTCTTTACATACAGCCCTCCAGTATAAGAACCCTCATAAGCAATCCCAGCAGTGAAAGTGACAGCATTTTGGTTGAAAAGGGAAATTCGACGAATGAAACATCTGTTCCAGACATCTCATTTCCCCTGAATTATAACTTTACGTTGAATCCCCGTGATCTGTGCTCCACGAAAACAAAAGGTAAACTCTCCTTAGTTATTATGGTCTGTACAGCTGTACCGAATTTCAAACAGAGACAAACTATTCGTGAGACATGGGGATCTGCTACAAACAATAACACAGGTTTCGTGAGGTTAGCTTTTCTTGTGGGATCAACAAATAATGCAACTCTTCAGCAACAGCTGGAACACGAGTCTCTTCACTTTTCGGATGTCATCCAACAAAACTTTACAGATTCCTACCAAAACCTCACATTGAAATCCCTCATGCTTTTGAGATGGGTATCGGAACTTTGTCCGAACGTCCAATATGTTTTAAAAACAGACGATGACATGTATGTCAACGTGCCTAATTTAGAGCACACTCTTACAAGACTTCCAGTCAAATCGAATGTTATGTATGGCGTGTTGTTCAAGAAAGCCAAACCCAACCGGAATCCTAATGCTAAGTGGTACGTGCCAAAGAATCAATTTGATGGTGACATGTTTCCCGATTATTTATCTGGGACGGGGTATGTCATGAGTCGAGATGTCGTACCTAAAATTCTAGAAGCAAGCAACACACTTCCTTTCTTGGTAATGGAGGACGTATTCATCACAGGGTTGTGCGCTAGTCAGAGCAATGTGAAACGCTACAATGTGAGAGGATTTGCATATTGGCGGAGAAGTGCGACCGGCTGTGCTTTTAAAGATGTGATAACCGGACACCACGTGTCTATAAAGGATATGATCAAAATATGGAAAGAGCTTCACAAAAGACCTTTAACTTGTCGCCAGAAGAAGAAAGCCTAACATTTTAAATGAAAAAGATTGATGCAGTTTTTAATTTTTTACCAAATTTATATTACATTCATCTACAATGTAAAAAGTTTGAGTGACACTTTTGAAACAATTTATAATGGCTGTATTACAAACTATTAATTAAGATGGGTAATAGAGAAACCTATTTTAATTTGTGTTTTAAAAGAATTCGTATTTCGAAACGAATTCTCATTCGATTCAGTAATTCTTTGATTTCAATTGATGCTGCAAGAAACTTTACTTTGTTTTATTGAGTTGCTCTCACAATTGTTTAATCTTACATCTTGGAATAACTGAAGATAATTTATGTTTCGTTTGACTATAGTTTTATTAAATATGTTTTAAAAATAAAAGAAAATCCACACCGTCGCAAAGGGCTTCCATAAACATTCCCCTCCCCTCCCCATTTATTTCCGATCAGCTTTCTTATACCAAATCTTTTAATTCACTTTTATAATATTTTGCATGATAAACTCAATCATATTCAATTGTATTGGAAAACATGTCTCCCAAACAAAGCTTTATTCATTCTTTTTCCCAGTAGTGATTGCTAAATCACCCCGTACAGGATGTAAGACTATAAGAGAAATACTTTTCTCTCATATAATTTTATTTTAAATCGTATTCAAATCATCATCAAAAATTATTCAAAACTGACTTTTCCATTTTCAAAGACATTTCTATTCAATGTCGCAGAAAGAATTCAATCAGTTATACTTCGTAATAAAGGTGAACTACATATGGAGTAGAATAGTCTGACATACACACAAACACACTTTATGTTTTATACAAATACAAATTATCAAATTGAGCAATATTGGATACATTAATGAGAAAAATACAGTAGTGGAAAAAATTATTTCCCCGCCCTTTCATTTATAGAATTTTTGAAATATGTGCATCAGAACCGTATAACATGCAACAGCTAGTGCGTGATACACTTTACGGATCTGTAAGCAGGTGATTCTGGTGAATAAGTGGTTCAGAATCACTATGGGGAAATAGTAATGAGTCTCTTTCTGCTCCATTAGAAAGATATTCCATTGAAGATGTTTTCCTTTAAGTATAGCTGAAAACTGGGGTGCAACTAAACTCTTGACCGTATCGAAGGAACTGTTCTATAAGAACATTACAGCGACATTAAGCTTGCCTTACGTTGATATACGATTTTTTATTTCTTAATATACTTTGTTCTTGTTAATGCTAATATTTAATAAAGTTGTTCAGAAAATTACATTTTAATAATTACCTTCAGAAGATATGGACCACTCGCAGTGGTGACTCCTACTTGTGCTGATATCTGTATTGGTCTATTTGGGTAAGTCAATTTATGTTTGGGATCCAGACTGTTCCGGTGTCTCTCTCTCTCTTGCCGTATAACGATGAGAACGGCAGATAATATGCAACCAATTTTGGAGTCGAATCGAGTCCTCCTTTTTGGAAGTTCCTGCAATTGGAATCTCAATTGATTAATTGTTAAATTGTAACACTAAATTTCATTGTGTGATCAGTGCCACTGATATCGTAAGAAATCCCCTGCAGAACGATGCTTATTTTGAATTAAAAAACATGATTGTACAGTATGCGAACTGTTAAAGGCGCTGCTGCAGGATCTGCAACGAGGTTATAGGAAACCTTCCCAACTATTGTTGCAAATGTGAGAATTCTCTAAAAATCGAGTCACAGAAGACTGGTACCGTTTTCATTGAACAAATTTCGTCTGTCAGTTAAGACGACTTGGATGGATTAGCAGCCTTGCCGATAAAATTGCCGAGACAACCGCAAGAGTTGTGGATTCGGTATCGATGCTCTGTAAGTATTAAAGTCTAAAACCGACTGGACACTTCGTAGAGGAGCAAAGTATCGTAAACGATTATCATGCAAGAAAATTGTTCTTTTCTCATGCGAATGAGGTAAATTCCAAACTGTGCTGTTTTAATGTAAAAATGAAGTGTTGTATGTTAAATATTGTTGCCATGTGAATTTGTGAACACATTTTTAACTTTTTGCAATTTTCTATTGTCCTAAGATGATAGATCCACCTTGAATAACTAAAAGCAGGAATAGCAATACCTAAATGTATTACGTCAAGCAGATATTAGTACCTGCTAGAGTAATAGCAAGGTCGTTACCAAATTTAAATTTGCTTTGCCTACTGAACGAGGTGATCGTGTAGCCAGTACTTGAGGCAAAGTTAAAGTGCATTGTTACAATGTAAGATGGTTTACTTATAACGAAACAGGCAATCACTAGGATATATTAGAAGACAAATAAACTTTTCTCATCGATATTTCGAAATTATTTAAATTCCAGAGGAATGTGGTGAAAAGAATACATTGAATCATTGAATCAGACAGACATTGAATCACCATTAAAAACGATTCTTTCTTTTGACGCCCACTTTATTTTAAGTATTTGAGTTGTTGCATGGGCACTAGATATTAAAGCCTTCAAATAAACTACACCGAGCTCTTCAATCCTGCAATCACTTACATTACCAGAAAATGAAATAACATTATTTTTTAACCAAGGGTTCTAGGGAAAAGAGGTTAAAGTAAGCATAGCACAATTGAAGAGTTGTTTGAGATGACAAGGAAGAGTTCGTTTTGATCGGCCAGATGGTTGGAAATATTATTGGCATAATTTTTCGAGAGAATGATACAACCTCAGATTCAACAAGGAGTTGATAGTGTGGTTGCATGTAGAAGTGTTAGTAAATCTGGAAAGCAACGTTGGCCTTTACAACGAAACGTATGATTGCTAAATGCTGTAACTCGTATTTTCCGATTTAATTCCTTACATTGAGATTTTGAAAACTTTATAATAGCAATTTTGTTATGACAATATTTTCATATAAGATGGTATCTTTACTTGGGAGTCGTTTTTGCTTACGGAAGTCCCCTGATAGACCAGCCCTGATGTAAATAAGATGGCTAATATATAGAGGATCAGATTATATACAAAAATAGTCGAAAATATAACAACACAATTGTGCTTAAACAAGCCCTTGTTAATTCATGAGAAGAAACGTTTAAAATCATCAATAAGCGTCATAGTTCTATTAAACACTAAAATACAAAGAAAAACTCATTAACTGATTTTTTGCGTTTGTTTTGACACTAAATGCGTGTTTTCATGATGATGAGAAATATATTGTATTGTAATCTGTTTGAACAAAAATATAGCAACATCAAAATGCTTATAACTTTTGACCTAAAAACCAAGTCTTTAAGCGGTTGTACTGTAAGAAGGAAAATTTTTTGTCCGTTAAAATGAGTTTCTGCTTAAAGCCGACGATATACTTAACACTTTCTACGACTGAAGGTGGATCTATCATTTTGGACACAACTGAGTCAAGAAATTATAGTTATTGTTTTTTAAATAAGAGGAAAGGAGACATTTTTAATTGCTACTTTTCTGTTAATAAATTAAATTAGTTATAAATAACAACTTTCAATTTTTACTTGACATATTATTTTAATATCATTCTGGCTCTATCATTTTATAACACACTTCAGAATTTGATTCAGTACAAGCCACACAACCATTATCAGCGGATTAACTTATTTGAATCAACTTTTTAAATTCTTACAGTATTGTTTAGAGTGACAGGTCATTAACTCATAACTAATTCACAATTGCATATTCAATAGTGATGTAAAAATTACATATATTTATTTTATTTGGTCGTTTTATGTGTCATTTTCCAAAAGGTTCACTAAACATCATGAGTTGTACAATTTTTTTTAATATACGACTCGATAGCGGAATCAATTTTTTCCACTGCTGTATTCTTTCATAGAAAATGAGTTTTCATAAACTTACAGTGTTATGATGTACATAAAATTTTTAACCCTCCAAGTGGTTATGACGAGATATCTCGCCCATCAAGATCTCACCAATTTTATTAATGACGAGATATGTCGTCATCAAGATACTGCTGATTTTTTTTATGATGACGAGATCAAAATCTGGTCAGTGTTTCTAATGAGACCTCGTCAATACAACCATTAGGAGGGCTATTTTCTGCAAGGATTTGTAGGACAGGTTTGTTTTCTATGCTGATTTGTAGATATAGCAACACAACTCAATTGGGTAAAAAATCATTCCTAATTCTTAATGTAATATGCGAGTAATGTAAAGAAAAGGACATTGCAATATCGAAACTCACAAAATTGACATTTAGTTGCCTTCAAAAATTTGTAGCGTTGAGTCTGCGATGGTATTAAACTTTATTGAACGATTTCAGTGTTAACATCCTAACAATTTTGAAATTGAAATTAGCAGCATCAATACCAAATCGAATTATGTTTTAGTCAAGCTTTGTGGAGAACCCCAGAGATTCACGTAAACAAAGAAAATTTAAATAATATATTTTTGGCAAGATGTTTTATTTTGCTATTCAAATAATTTACTCTTTTAAACCTATATGCATAGTTTATATATCTTTACTTACCTTACTTTTCTTTAAAAAGAGCTACAATCCAACATATCTACAAATTTTTAAAATTAAATTTTAAATTTTTTAAATTTTAAGCTATACATGCTATAATAATAAATAAGTCATAAAATCATGAATTATATACACAGAGCATTCTAGTAAATATTTAATGAAAAGAAATTTTGCTTTACAATACAACCCCGCTAAGACTGTGATATTTCCTAAACTTCATACTAAGAAAAATTGTGCCGATTTGTAAGGACTGATCGTACCGCACATTGAGTTTGTATTATATAAACGAATCTTATTTAATAAGAACATTATTTATATCCACTGGGATTTCTTTTCATCTAATTTTTGTATTGTACCAAATGCTTTTATTACTGATGTTTTCATTTGAAATATGTATCACATTTCTATAATAATGTTGAACTATTCGGAATAATAAAGGCCTTTATAATGCAAGGAGAGAATTCATAGTTTGACTTGATTTGTCTCCATATTTCTCCTTCAGTGTTATTCTTTCGTTTATGATCAAATTGAAGCTGATTTTGAGGGTAAAACGAGATCATTTTTCATAATTGTTTCCTACCTACGTATTTCCATAAATGCAATAACAAAATATTACTCGTTAATTGGTCATGACTGGTGTTGTCAGATCTAGTTTGTTCACTCTTGGTTGTGCCTCCTAATAGTTCCAGCAAAACGCAATTCGGTTGCAATGCCATGAGCATGGCTTTTGAAAGATGATTGGATTCAAAACAGATTTCTTTTGCAAAGTTGATTTAATTTCCTTTACTCAAAACCTATTGTAAATTACATATGATGAGTGAGTGTTTTGAGATAACTTAAATAAAAATACATGCATAGTATTTTCTGTGTTGCAATTGCAAAGAAAAATCTCAAATTATTGACTATTATAATTGCATAATTGTAAAGATAGTACATCACATATGACTATACTTAAAATTTATTCACCGACTACCTTTTCATTGCTTATTTCAAAGAAAAAAGTTAAATCGAATGTCAAATAGTAGATAATTATTATTATTAGCAATTATTTTCATAAGATAGATGGAAATCTATTAAAAACTGAATAAATTAAGTATCATTCAAAAGGTGATAAACTTAATGATATAAATGTTATAAAAAGCCTGAGTGACCTAAATGTATAAGTATTGAACATTGGAAAGTGACTATAATTGAATATAAGTGACAACTATTGAAAATGCTCCATAAAAATAGGCACTAGGGTAAACTTTAGATGTAGAATACATCTTTAAATAAAAAGAATGAGAAAAAGTCGAACCACTCATCTCCTTATTCACGCATCGTTCGTAGTAGTGCAAATTCAAAGGTTCCATTCAATAGTGGGAAAACATTTTCCAAGTATTCATATGCATAAAGTTTGCGTAAGGGGTCGTTTTCATCTGAAATTGCGCACAAACATCATTAATTTCTAATATAACCCCTTTTAATATCGAATACCTAGTTCCAATAATTTGATCCAGCCGTTTATGGATTACGAGCACGGTCAAACTCCGAAGTTTCATATCTTCTTCTCAATTATTTTTATTACCTAATGTCTCTTTTTAAAATTAATTTTTAGTAATAAAATTAACATTCGAAACCTTCAGATATCTTAATGAAAATAGATTCAGAAGGAATTTGTATATGCAAAACTCCAACTCTTTCCCTTCGCTTATTTTTCACTAAAATAAATCTAAAATTCGTTTAATTTTCTCATTCTTTGGGAAAAGAAATGACTAAAACTTCAACTAATAGGAAAGAGTTGGAATTTTGTATTATCATATCCTGAATCAATTTCCATCACAAACGTGAAGGTTTTAATTCATAGTTTTTCGAATATTGATTTCATAATAATATTCATACTAAAAATTAACTTAAAAGAGAAGTAAGTAAATGTTCCGCATATCAATTTGTGGAAGAAGTTATTCCCAATGCTCAATGAGAATAATTTAGAATTTGCTCTACTTTGAACGAAAGAGGAGTGATTTTCATCGTACGTGCCAATACAACGTTTGTAGCATTGTTTCTATATTTTTATGCTGCCATTCAAATTGCATCTGACTGGCCTGAATGTTTCATGAACATATGAGGAAATGATGGAAAGCAATATGCAAATTATGTGTGACGGTAGAGCCCCCTTCAAGTAGAAAAAATGGTACCTTTTTATGTGCCCTTGTGACCCAAACTATATATAGTAGCATTCCTTCTTTTTACAGCAAATAGAGAAGTTTCAAATGCTTCTATCCAGCTGGTGCAGATGGATGGAATTCCAGATTGACGTTTGACATAGATGAGAGATTAACATTTATTTTAAAAAGTATTGTTTGGATAAAATAGTTATAGCTCATATTTTAGGGCATAATGAAAGCAGATTCTGTGAAGCTAAATTTACGAACCGTTCTTTTATAAACCATTTCCTATCTGTGAAATTAATATATTTCCGAAATAATGGAAAAAATAAAATAATTTATTTGGGTGTGTTTGTTTCTGTCAAGTTAGATTTAGGTGACCTGAGTGTTTCTGTGGCGGAACGTGTTTCCTGTATGAATTCTGAACGTGATATCACTTGTGTTGCTTTTCCAATACTATTTCAGCAATAAAAATTAGAAAGAATGAATTCCGAATTGATAAATGACAATTGATTGGTCAATGCCAATTAGATTAAAAAACAAACGTTGCCAAAATGGTGATAAACTACATCTTAAGGTACTTACGATGTGCATTATGTACTTACGATAAGCATTTGGGTGACTTTCCGTCTGGTTTGACTGAAAATCCCTCCCTCATAAAAGTAGAGTTAATATTAAGCCGTTATATATTGGGGTTGTATAGAGTTAAGGTGTTTGATGAGGCTGTGTAAGTTCACTCAGTCATCTACATGAGATGCCTGTCTTCTCGTTCGTTTGTGTAGCAGGGCAGTTAAGGTGTCTAGGCCCTATATGTATCATGCGAGAGCATTTTGGGTAGAAGTAAAATCCGCTTTCCGTTTGGTTAGTTTGTTCTGAAATCACTAGTATAAAATGTCAATAAATGCTTGAAATAATAATGATATATAAAACTTAAAACCTTATATTGAATCGTTTTCTGTCTTACACGGATCACTATTTTCTCTGTGATATGTTATGAAATGATAAAATGAACTTAAATATGCATTTAAAATTGTTACTTCTTGCTGAATAAAAATGTTTAGTATCTACTCAACTGTAGGAAAAAAAGAATTGCGAATAAATACACTATTGTTTGTGAAAATTGCAACACCATGAAGGAATATGCAATTTAAACGAAAATTGCAGGAAATGCAAAACAGGTTAGGATATGCAAAACAGGTTAGAGTATGCGAATGATTAGAATTACAAAGCGATCACGCACGTGTGGGCCGAGAAACGCCCTCTAAACTTCCAAGTGAGCCGTGTATAGAAAGCACTGTAAAGGTGAATTAAAATGTGTGTATCGTCGTTTGACTGCTGTAAATGATTGACTAGAAGTCAATATGCCTCGCCAAAAACGCAGAGTGCCATACGAGCAACTAACGGAGTTCGAACGGGGCCGCATGATCGGCTTCCGTGAGGGTGGACTTTCGTATCGTGAAATCGCCAGTCGCACGGGGCGTAATGCCACAACAGTGATGCGTGTATGGAAGAGATGGACCATGGAGAACCGGACAAGTCGAAACCCCAGCAGTGGGCCACGCAATATGACGTCACCACGGGACGACAGACACCGCATCCGCATGGCGGTGACGGACCGTACAGCGTCCTCTCGTGCGTTGGCACAACATTGGAGCACGTCTACAGGTCTACTACTGTCTGCCCCCACGGTTCGTCGACGTCTGCTGCGCCATGGGCTACGTGCAAGGATTCCCTTGACGCTGAACCACCGACGCCTCCGGCTACAATGGGCTCACCAACACAGCCAATGTCTGCCAATCGGCAGACGACTTGCTGCCGATTGGCAGCAAGTCGTCTTCTCAGATGATTCCCGCTACAATCTGGACTATAACGATGGACGCGTACTCGTCAGACGCTACAGAGGTGAACGCCTTCTCCCGGAGTGTCTTATTCAGCGTTTATACTGGACAAACGCCTGGCGTTATGGTCTGGGGTGCTATTGGATATCATGGGCGATCCCGCCTACTCTAAATTTTGGGGACCCTGAACAGCGGGCGCTACATCAGGGAAGTTGTGGAGGCCGAGGTCCTAGCCCTCCTGCAACGCATTCCCGGAGCTGTATTTCAGCAAGACAATGCCCGTCAACATGTTGCTCAGAATGTACAAGGCTTCTTCAGTGCACGACAGGTTCTGCTTCTTCCATGGCCTGCACGTTCCCCGGATATGTCGCCCATTGGGCATGTCTGGGATTACATCGGACGGCGACTCGCTTTGTACCGCTCGTCGGGCAGAGAGTACGGCTGAACTTTGGCATCAGATAGAGGCCATCTGGAATGCCATTCAGCATGACATTCAGAATCTGTATGATTTGATGCTACGACGTGTACAGGCTCTCATCGCTGCGCGTGGCGGCTGCACAAGATATTGATTTTCGGCATTATGTTTGTTTTATTGCTCTGTAAATTTGATCGTTTATTTAAACCACTATAAGTAATATGTGGAATAAATTTCATTTATTTCTGATAATTCTTTCATAGTGTTGCAATTTTCACAAACAGTAGTGTATATAAAAGTTTAAGTTTAAACTCATGTATTAAGATTCTAAATAAATGGAAAACGTCGTTTTTGAAACATTCTCTTGACACTCCTGATTTTAAAGCTAATTATTATTCAACTTGAAGCTGTTTTCCTTCCTATTTTTTCCAGAATTCTTGTAGTCACGGTACGCTCTTGAAATGAAAATTCTCTACTTCCGAAACGAATCCAACCATTAACCCTCCGTTTTACCTCG
Organism: Meta bourneti; assembly: GCA_933210815.1. Classification (NCBI taxonomy): domain Eukaryota; kingdom Metazoa; phylum Arthropoda; class Arachnida; order Araneae; family Tetragnathidae; genus Meta; species Meta bourneti. Next base: position 170,729 of record OW119933.1, on the reverse strand, counting down.
TCATCAAGATCTGGTCGTTTTTTTAAGTCAGATATTGCCCATATTTTTATGATCAAGATCTGGACAGTTTTTCTAATGACGAGATACCTCGTCAAGGCTATCACTAAGAGGACTTAATCCACATCGCGGCTTAATCCTCCAAGTGTTTCGACGAGATATCTCGTAATATCTGGTCAATTTCGCTAAGGACTAGATGTCTAGACTAAACTGCCCTACTACTCCAGGGGGATCCAGAAGGAAAGCAAATTGTCCCTTCCCCAGAACTGGTCACAGTGGAACAGATTTCTGCATCAGAGGTTGGTCATTACAGGGCAGTTTTCGACGGGAACCACCAGGAGGGTTAAATCGTGGTAAATTGCCATGATAAATTGCGGCAGACATAGCTCTAGGTGTTTCTACAAATGTTAATCGGCCTTATTTATGCACTGGCAGACGCAAACAATGACTGCATAGGTAGCGTTGCTATATATTTTGTATAGGCTCGTCCATTTTTCTGGCCTTATTCCAATTACAGAGCATTCCTTATTCCAGAGTAACGGATTAGCAATCGGAGGGTTGCGAGTTCCAATCCAACCAAGACCGACAAAGGGGCTGGTGCATGTTAAATCTGTTGTGGCCTAAAATATCCTCGTGTTGGCGTTGTGTGGAAGTTTGGAGAGTGGGGTGCCAGATCAGGTGTAGCCTCGTCATTTGACCGTGGTTGAAAATTATGTGGTGCTGTCCTCGGTCTTTCCCTTCGGGTTTGATCTCGGACCGTCGCCAATAGCCCGTTGTCTGAAATTTTGCTGCGATTTAATATATAAGAATATTTAATGTTGTTGCCTCACCCTTATGAGAGATATTTTCTGTCGAGCTAAATGTAGGTGGCGGTAGTGTTTCTGCTGCGGGACGTGTTGCCTGGCTGACGTCACTTGGCTTGTTTTTTCGAATGCCGTGGGTATGTAGGTAGTTGAATTTACGTAGCACTGGTTTTCGAATACGTTCGTCAATAAAAATTTCAAAGAACGAATTCCAAACTGATATATGATACTTGATTGGTCAACGTCAGTTAGATTAAATATTAAATGTCAAACGATGAAAAACTACTTTTTAAAGCAACCCCGATATCACTTGACAGCATTTAGCTAGCGGTTGGAAACACTTTTCGTCTGGTTTGCTTGTTTACTCTAAAAATTCCTCTCATATCCTTTTTAAGGAAACAAAGAGCCAACGTAAAAAAAGGAATTGAGTCTTCTAACTTTTTTGCAATTGTGTTCAAAACCTCTGACTTAATAATTTGTAATTTGATTACAAAATTTTCATACAGTAATATTAAGCATCCACGATCTAGTAAAGAAAAAAATTTCAAAGTCAGGGACAAATTACTGATAATTACTTTTTGAAAATAATGAAATTATACTTAAACACACACACACACAAATGCGTGTGGTCAAACGCAAGAACTCATCAATAAGCTTATTCACACCTTTACACTTTTATAACATGTTACATCCCCAAGGGCTGCGATAAAATGTCAAATCGACAAAGTCAATTTTTCACAGATCGTAACTATTAAGGTAAGTAGACCGGCCGACAAAATGTTGGCAACATGTTGATATTGGTGTCGTCAACAAGTATCCCGTCAACTAGCAACAAGTTGATGGATACTCGTCAACATCGGGCGGCATGACATCAAAGAAATTTGTTGCCTGTTGCTTGTATCAGTGTTCTCCATTTCAAATGGAAAACATCGCTCAGTCTGGACGGTGTTGTCAACAAGTGGCGTCGAACCACACTAGTGAGATTTCATCAGACTCCTATTACATCTAGTAGGTACGTTATTATTTGTGCATATTTTTATTATTTTTAAAATTTTAGAATGTAGTTCATTGCCTATCCTTTGCCGCAAACATGATATGGACCAAAGAGCTAGTGGTAGAGCTAATCGAAATGCTGAAAGCTGCTCCCGCATTGTGGGGCATTAGATGCAAGGAATACCGAGATAGAAATCTCAAATTTGATTAAATGTCAAAAATGGTTTCGCACTTCAACACAAATGTGGATGAAATATCCAGGAAAATTAAATCCCTAAAACTCAATTTAGCCAGGAACGGAAGAAAATTTTGGAGAAAAGTAAAAGTGGAGCTGGTACAATTTCGGAAGACAATATATGGTTTGGATACAATATGATGAGCTTTCTCATAGAAAACAACATCTCATAAGGAAGTCGCAGTACTATTGAGGTAGGTATTTACTATTATTGTTTACTTAATTAAATTTTAAAAAGAAGTAAATGTCACGAAATACATGTAAATCAGAGGGTTTTTTGTTACATATGTATATACAGCATATACATATATTACCACTAAAAGCTATAATCACACAGATACACAAAAACTAATGCTTAATTTTATTAACTATTTTTGAATCAATTACACAAAAACTAATTATAAACTAAAATAATAACAGTAAAGCAAAATCATGCAAATCTATCTTTCCACGGTACTTTCCCTTGTTCTGAAATAAAAAATTGGACGAATTATTTTCTGATTTCCTTTGCTTTCAGGGAAGCATTTCTCGGGATGCGCTATAAATCAAGTGAACCTCCCTCATCTTCTAACCTCCACGAACCTGGTGTTACTGTACCAGTATCTAAATCTTCACTGTCAAATATACCAGGCGGTTTGTATGTCCGTACTGACTGTGCATCTCGTCTAAGAAAGTTATGTAGAAAAATGCAAGCAAGTACTACACTTTCAACTTTCTTAGGATGTAATGATATATGCCTTCTAAATATTCGGAAAACAGTTGCCAGCAAACCAAATACATTCTTGATAATGCGTCGAGCTCTGCTCAATCCATAACACTAGTCTACAAATTGAAAAATAATATTCATAACAGAAACCACAATAATTGAATTTTATGCGTTTGATGACGCTGAATCTGAAAATGAAATCAGTTTTCTCCATCACGTATCACTTTTTTGTTATACAACCTCGAGTAATTGCTGGAAAAGTATAAAATTTGCAAAGTGACTAAATTTATCAGTATATGAAATTATACAAAATAATAAATAAATTTGCAATACTCATAATTTATTTAGCTTATTACATGAAAACATCTTGTAGAATATAACTATAAGAGATAAAATGTACCTACAATGTGTTATAAGTGGAGTTGGAGAACACAAATACAAACGGAAAGATATATCACTATTATCCCTCATTCTTATGAAACTAATAGTACAGAATATAGGAATATAGATAGTGACATAAATAAATATCATATTTTTTCCCGTTGTATAAGAGAAAATATAACATTTCTATATAAAGTTCCACGAAAGATATTGTTCATATTTTTAATCGTTCGTGTAAAGGTTATCGATTAAATACGCTTACCCATTTGGGATTTTCAAGTGGACAAAGATTTCTATTTGGAAAAGCTCTAACAAATTCTGAACTAAGCCTGTTCAGAGAATTTAGCAATCCTATGTTCTGAGAATAAACTAAAACAACGAAACCGCTTCCTAGTTCACTTAATATCATTACTTTATTACATAGATAAAGAATTACCAGCATTAATTCTTTGACGATGTTAATCTTATTTTAAAAAAATTTCCTTAAACTATTTCGTAAGGTAAATTAACTGACGCATTTACTTTTCAAACATATATTCCTTCCTCAAATCATTAAAAGAAAAGTAAGGTATCAAGAAAAAATATGTACTTTAAAGTGTAACTCCCACGAAAATTTGTGTGCCTTTTTAATTTTAAGCACCGAAAGAATATACATAAAACAATCTTGTTACAGATAATTTTTTAACAATTTTCTTTATTTCGATTTCTGCTGTTTTTATGCTATCAATTATCGCTAAACTTTGTTCAGAGTTTCCTGCAAGCTTACATTAATTGTAAATAATTTTCCTTCTTTGTGAAACCCCTAATCTTTGTTAGGGAAATATATTAAATAATTCCCTTTATTACTATTGTGAGCCTACTTAATTTAAATACCGAACGAATGTTTAATCAATATTTAAATTTTATATAAATCTATATAATATAATCTATATTAATAATCTATAAGTGTCAGTTAAGCAATAAAATTATAAATAGATTCAAGTTCACGTACTGAATCAGCACTATTTTGATAGAGAAATGAAACTTCAACAAAATTACATTTGTTGATTTATTATGTTTTTCAATACCATCATCGAGAAAAAAATCCAGTTCGTTTAAGGGTTCACGTTTCTGTAGTGTTACTTTTATTTATATATATTTTAGATATAGCTAATCAATATTTTTAAAGCAATTGAGAACAAAAAGGTTCGATGTTATTATTTTTATTTTGCAGACATATTGATTAAAGGATTCGTAAAACATATAATTTGAATATGGAGAAAAAGAAAGAGTTATTTTAATTTATTATTAAATCCAGTTCTTATTTTCTAGAATGATTTCTTCTAATCAATATTTGTAACGATAAATGCTTGTAATAAGTATCAGGTTGAATACTTATTGATTGAGCAATGCAATGGAATAAAAATATTCTTTTACAAATAAAGAGTAAAATTATGTTGGAGCCATTATAAATCTAATAGAATTCATGAAATATAGTTTACAGCTTTATATAAGTCAATATTTACGCGTAATGATGAATTTTCACTGGCTTTTTTCAGTAACTCTCAAGGGGAAATGAACATTCGTCGATTCGTCAGTCTCTGTATACTGCTGTTCGTCAACCTTGTCGTTGGGTTTCTTTACATACAGCCCTCCAGTATAAGAACCCTCATAAGCAATCCCAGCAGTGAAAGTGACAGCATTTTGGTTGAAAAGGGAAATTCGACGAATGAAACATCTGTTCCAGACATCTCATTTCCCCTGAATTATAACTTTACGTTGAATCCCCGTGATCTGTGCTCCACGAAAACAAAAGGTAAACTCTCCTTAGTTATTATGGTCTGTACAGCTGTACCGAATTTCAAACAGAGACAAACTATTCGTGAGACATGGGGATCTGCTACAAACAATAACACAGGTTTCGTGAGGTTAGCTTTTCTTGTGGGATCAACAAATAATGCAACTCTTCAGCAACAGCTGGAACACGAGTCTCTTCACTTTTCGGATGTCATCCAACAAAACTTTACAGATTCCTACCAAAACCTCACATTGAAATCCCTCATGCTTTTGAGATGGGTATCGGAACTTTGTCCGAACGTCCAATATGTTTTAAAAACAGACGATGACATGTATGTCAACGTGCCTAATTTAGAGCACACTCTTACAAGACTTCCAGTCAAATCGAATGTTATGTATGGCGTGTTGTTCAAGAAAGCCAAACCCAACCGGAATCCTAATGCTAAGTGGTACGTGCCAAAGAATCAATTTGATGGTGACATGTTTCCCGATTATTTATCTGGGACGGGGTATGTCATGAGTCGAGATGTCGTACCTAAAATTCTAGAAGCAAGCAACACACTTCCTTTCTTGGTAATGGAGGACGTATTCATCACAGGGTTGTGCGCTAGTCAGAGCAATGTGAAACGCTACAATGTGAGAGGATTTGCATATTGGCGGAGAAGTGCGACCGGCTGTGCTTTTAAAGATGTGATAACCGGACACCACGTGTCTATAAAGGATATGATCAAAATATGGAAAGAGCTTCACAAAAGACCTTTAACTTGTCGCCAGAAGAAGAAAGCCTAACATTTTAAATGAAAAAGATTGATGCAGTTTTTAATTTTTTACCAAATTTATATTACATTCATCTACAATGTAAAAAGTTTGAGTGACACTTTTGAAACAATTTATAATGGCTGTATTACAAACTATTAATTAAGATGGGTAATAGAGAAACCTATTTTAATTTGTGTTTTAAAAGAATTCGTATTTCGAAACGAATTCTCATTCGATTCAGTAATTCTTTGATTTCAATTGATGCTGCAAGAAACTTTACTTTGTTTTATTGAGTTGCTCTCACAATTGTTTAATCTTACATCTTGGAATAACTGAAGATAATTTATGTTTCGTTTGACTATAGTTTTATTAAATATGTTTTAAAAATAAAAGAAAATCCACACCGTCGCAAAGGGCTTCCATAAACATTCCCCTCCCCTCCCCATTTATTTCCGATCAGCTTTCTTATACCAAATCTTTTAATTCACTTTTATAATATTTTGCATGATAAACTCAATCATATTCAATTGTATTGGAAAACATGTCTCCCAAACAAAGCTTTATTCATTCTTTTTCCCAGTAGTGATTGCTAAATCACCCCGTACAGGATGTAAGACTATAAGAGAAATACTTTTCTCTCATATAATTTTATTTTAAATCGTATTCAAATCATCATCAAAAATTATTCAAAACTGACTTTTCCATTTTCAAAGACATTTCTATTCAATGTCGTAGAAAGAATTCAATCAGTTATACTTCGTAATAAAGGTGAACTACATATGGAGTAGAATAGTCTGACATACACACAAACACACTTTATGTTTTATACAAATACAAATTATCAAATTGAGCAATATTGGATACATTAATGAGAAAAATACAGTAGTGGAAAAAATTATTTCCCCGCCCTTTCATTTATAGAATTTTTGAAATATGTGCATCAGAACCGTATAACATGCAACAGCTAGTGCGTGATACACTTTACGGATCTGTAAGCAGGTGATTCTGGTGAATAAGTGGTTCAGAATCACTATGGGGAAATAGTAATGAGTCTCTTTCTGCTCCATTAGAAAGATATTCCATTGAAGATGTTTTCCTTTAAGTATAGCTGAAAACTGGGGTGCAACTAAACTCTTGACCGTATCGAAGGAACTGTTCTATAAGAACATTACAGCGACATTAAGCTTGCCTTACGTTGATATACGATTTTTTATTTCTTAATATACTTTGTTCTTGTTAATGCTAATATTTAATAAAGTTGTTCAGAAAATTACATTTTAATAATTACCTTCAGAAGATATGGACCACTCGCAGTGGTGACTCCTACTTGTGCTGATATCTGTATTGGTCTATTTGGGTAAGTCAATTTATGTTTGGGATCCAGACTGTTCCGGTGTCTCTCTCTCTCTTGCCGTATAACGATGAGAACGGCAGATAATATGCAACCAATTTTGGAGTCGAATCGAGTCCTCCTTTTTGGAAGTTCCTGCAATTGGAATCTCAATTGATTAATTGTTAAATTGTAACACTAAATTTCATTGTGTGATCAGTGCCACTGATATCGTAAGAAATCCCCTGCAGAACGATGCTTATTTTGAATTAAAAAACATGATTGTACAGTATGCGAACTGTTAAAGGCGCTGCTGCAGGATCTGCAACGAGGTTATAGGAAACCTTCCCAACTATTGTTGCAAATGTGAGAATTCTCTAAAAATCGAGTCACAGAAGACTGGTACCGTTTTCATTGAACAAATTTCGTCTGTCAGTTAAGACGACTTGGATGGATTAGCAGCCTTGCCGATAAAATTGCCGAGACAACCGCAAGAGTTGTGGATTCGGTATCGATGCTCTGTAAGTATTAAAGTCTAAAACCGACTGGACACTTCGTAGAGGAGCAAAGTATCGTAAACGATTATCATGCAAGAAAATTGTTCTTTTCTCATGCGAATGAGGTAAATTCCAAACTGTGCTGTTTTAATGTAAAAATGAAGTGTTGTATGTTAAATATTGTTGCCATGTGAATTTGTGAACACATTTTTAACTTTTTGCAATTTTCTATTGTCCTAAGATGATAGATCCACCTTGAATAACTAAAAGCAGGAATAGCAATACCTAAATGTATTACGTCAAGCAGATATTAGTACCTGCTAGAGTAATAGCAAGGTCGTTACCAAATTTAAATTTGCTTTGCCTACTGAACGAGGTGATCGTGTAGCCAGTACTTGAGGCAAAGTTAAAGTGCATTGTTACAATGTAAGATGGTTTACTTATAACGAAACAGGCAATCACTAGGATATATTAGAAGACAAATAAACTTTTCTCATCGATATTTCGAAATTATTTAAATTCCAGAGGAATGTGGTGAAAAGAATACATTGAATCATTGAATCAGACAGACATTGAATCACCATTAAAAACGATTCTTTCTTTTGACGCCCACTTTATTTTAAGTATTTGAGTTGTTGCATGGGCACTAGATATTAAAGCCTTCAAATAAACTACACCGAGCTCTTCAATCCTGCAATCACTTACATTACCAGAAAATGAAATAACATTATTTTTTAACCAAGGGTTCTAGGGAAAAGAGGTTAAAGTAAGCATAGCACAATTGAAGAGTTGTTTGAGATGACAAGGAAGAGTTCGTTTTGATCGGCCAGATGGTTGGAAATATTATTGGCATAATTTTTCGAGAGAATGATACAACCTCAGATTCAACAAGGAGTTGATAGTGTGGTTGCATGTAGAAGTGTTAGTAAATCTGGAAAGCAACGTTGGCCTTTACAACGAAACGTATGATTGCTAAATGCTGTAACTCGTATTTTCCGATTTAATTCCTTACATTGAGATTTTGAAAACTTTATAATAGCAATTTTGTTATGACAATATTTTCATATAAGATGGTATCTTTACTTGGGAGTCGTTTTTGCTTACGGAAGTCCCCTGATAGACCAGCCCTGATGTAAATAAGATGGCTAATATATAGAGGATCAGATTATATACAAAAATAGTCGAAAATATAACAACACAATTGTGCTTAAACAAGCCCTTGTTAATTCATGAGAAGAAACGTTTAAAATCATCAATAAGCGTCATAGTTCTATTAAACACTAAAATACAAAGAAAAACTCATTAACTGATTTTTTGCGTTTGTTTTGACACTAAATGCGTGTTTTCATGATGATGAGAAATATATTGTATTGTAATCTGTTTGAACAAAAATATAGCAACATCAAAATGCTTATAACTTTTGACCTAAAAACCAAGTCTTTAAGCGGTTGTACTGTAAGAAGGAAAATTTTTTGTCCGTTAAAATGAGTTTCTGCTTAAAGCCGACGATATACTTAACACTTTCTATGACTGAAGGTGGATCTATCATTTTGGACACAACTGAGTCAAGAAATTATAGTTATTGTTTTTTAAGTAAGAGGAAAGGAGACATTTTTAATTGCTACTTTTCTGTTAATAAATTAAATTAGTTATAAATAACAACTTTCAATTTTTACTTGACATATTATTTTAATATCATTCTGGCTCTATCATTTTATAACACACTTCAGAATTTGATTCAGTACAAGCCACACAACCATTATCAGCGGATTAACTTATTTGAATCAACTTTTTAAATTCTTACAGTATTGTTTAGAGTGACAGGTCATTAACTCATAACTAATTCACAATTGCATATTCAATAGTGATGTAAAAATTACATATATTTATTTTATTTGGTCGTTTTATGTGTCATTTTCCAAAAGGTTCACTAAACATCATGAGTTGTACAATTTTTTTTAATATACGACTCGATAGCGGAATCAATTTTTTCCACTGCTGTATTCTTTCATAGAAAATGAGTTTTCATAAACTTACAGTGTTATGATGTACATAAAATTTTTAACCCTCCAAGTGGTTATGACGAGATATCTCGCCCATCAAGATCTCACCAATTTTATTAATGACGAGATATGTCGTCATCAAGATACTGCTGATTTTTTTTATGATGACGAGATCAAAATCTGGTCAGTGTTTCTAATGAGACCTCGTCAATACAACCATTAGGAGGGTTAATAGACCTCCTTGTATATATTTACTTACATTTCCCCTGCTTCTTTTTATTTTGGGGGATTGTTTCAAAAGTGATGCTATTTGATAATTTACCATAATTCTAAATTAAGTTACTTGAATTATAAGCCGAATATTATTCAATGGGCAGAAACTGTTTTAACTGTTCTTATGGGCCGGAACCATCTGGATCTAAATTGAACGTCCAACGCTATTGGATAGCCAATTGTTCAACGGCTGTCATACTGTACACCCATTTTCTAATCCACTCCTTCAATTATTTGAGCGCTATTTTCTGCAAGGATTTGTAGGACAGGTTTGTTTTCTATGCTGATTTGTAGATATAGCAACACAACTCAATTGGGTAAAAAATCATTCCTAATTCTTAATGTAATATGCGAGTAATGTAAAGAAAAGGACATTCAATATCGAAACTCACAAAATTGACATTTAGTTGCCTTCAAAAATTTGTAGCGTTGAGTCTGCGATGGTATTAAACTTTATTGAACGATTTCAGTGTTAACATCCTAACAATTTTGAAATTGAAATTAGCAGCATCAATACCAAATCGAATTATGTTTTAGTCAAGCTTTGTGGAGAACCCCAGAGATTCACGTAAACAAAGAAAATTTAAATAATATATTTTTGGCAAGATGTTTTATTTTGCTATTCAAATAATTTACTCTTTTAAACCTATATGCATAGTTTATATATCTTTACTTACCTTACTTTTCTTTAAAAAGAGCTACAATCCAACATATCTACAAATTTTTAAAATTAAATTTTAAATTTTTTAAATTTTAAGCTATACATGCTATAATAATAAATAAGTCATAAAATCATGAATTATATACACAGAGCATTCTAGTAAATATTTAATGAAAAGAAATTTTGCTTTACAATACAACCCCGCTAAGACTGTGATATTTCCTAAACTTCATACTAAGAAAAATTGTGCCGATTTGTAAGGACTGATCGTACCGCACATTGAGTTTGTATTATATAAACGAATCTTATTTAATAAGAACATTATTTATATCCACTGGGATTTCTTTTCATCTAATTTTTGTATTGTACCAAATGCTTTTATTACTGATGTTTTCATTTGAAATATGTATCACATTTCTATAATAATGTTGAACTATTCGGAATAATAAAGGCCTTTATAATGCAAGGAGAGAATTCATAGTTTGACTTGATTTGTCTCCATATTTCTCCTTCAGTGTTATTCTTTCGTTTATGATCAAATTGAAGCTGATTTTGAGGGTAAAACGAGATCATTTTTCATAATTGTTTCCTACCTACGTATTTCCATAAATGCAATAACAAAATATTACTCGTTAATTGGTCATGACTGGTGTTGTCAGATCTAGTTTGTTCACTCTTGGTTGTGCCTCCTAATAGTTCCAGCAAAACGCAATTCGGTTGCAATGCCATGAGCATGGCTTTTGAAAGATGATTGGATTCAAAACAGATTTCTTTTGCAAAGTTGATTTAATTTCCTTTACTCAAAACCTATTGTAAATTACATATGATGAGTGAGTGTTTTGAGATAACTTAAATAAAAATACATGCATAGTATTTTCTGTGTTGCAATTGCAAAGAAAAATCTCAAATTATTGACTATTATAATTGCATAATTGTAAAGATAGTACATCACATATGACTATACTTAAAATTTATTCACCGACTACCTTTTCATTGCTTATTTCAAAGAAAAAAGTTAAATCGAATGTCAAATAGTAGATAATTATTATTATTAGCAATTATTTTCATAAGATAGATGGAAATCTATTAAAAACTGAATAAATTAAGTATCATTCAAAAGGTGATAAACTTAATGATATAAATGTTATAAAAAGCCTGAGTGACCTAAATGTATAAGTATTGAACATTGGAAAGTGACTATAATTGAATATAAGTGACAACTATTGAAAATGCTCCATAAAAATAGGCACTAGGGTAAACTTTAGATGTAGAATACATCTTTAAATAAAAAGAATGAGAAAAAGTCGAACCACTCATCTCCTTATTCACGCATCGTTCGTAGTAGTGCAAATTCAAAGGTTCCATTCAATAGTGGGAAAACATTTTCCAAGTATTTATATGCATAAAGTTTGCGTAAGGGGTCGTTTTCATCTGAAATTGCGCACAAACATCATTAATTTCTAATATAACCCCTTTTAATATCGAATACCTAGTTCCAATAATTTGATCCAGCCGTTTATGGATTACGAGCACGGTCAAACTCCGAAGTTTCATATCTTCTTCTCAATTATTTTTATTACCTAATGTCTCTTTTTAAAATTAATTTTTAGTAATAAAATTAACATTCGAAACCTTCAGATATCTTAATGAAAATAGATTCAGAAGGAATTTGTATATGCAAAACTCCAACTCTTTCCCTTCGCTTATTTTTCACTAAAATAAATCTAAAATTCGTTTAATTTTCTCATTCTTTGGGAAAAGAAATGACTAAAACTTCAACTAATAGGAAAGAGTTGGAATTTTGTATTATCATATCCTGAATCAATTTCCATCACAAACGTGAAGGTTTTAATTCATAGTTTTTCGAATATTGATTTCATAATAATATTCATACTAAAAATTAACTTAAAAGAGAAGTAAGTAAATGTTCCGCATATCAATTTGTGGAAGAAGTTATTCCCAATGCTCAATGAGAATAATTTAGAATTTGCTCTACTTTGAACGAAAGAGGAGTGATTTTCATCGTACGTGCCAATACAACGTTTGTAGCATTGTTTCTATATTTTTATGCTGCCATTCAAATTGCATCTGACTGGCCTGAATGTTTCATGAACATATGAGGAAATGATGGAAAGCAATATGCAAATTATGTGTGACGGTAGAGCCCCCTTCAAGTAGAAAAAATGGTACCTTTTTATGTGCCCTTGTGACCCAAACTATATATAGTAGCATTCCTTCTTTTTACAGCAAATAGAGAAGTTTCAAATGCTTCTATCCAGCTGGTGCAGATGGATGGAATTCCAGATTGACGTTTGACATAGATGAGAGATTAACATTTATTTTAAAAAGTATTGTTTGGATAAAATAGTTATAGCTCATATTTTAGGGCATAATGAAAGCAGATTCTGTGAAGCTAAATTTACGAACCGTTCTTTTATAAACCATTTCCTATCTGTGAAATTAATATATTTCCGAAATAATGGAAAAAATAAAATAATTTATTTGGGTGTGTTTGTTTCTGTCAAGTTAGATTTAGGTGACCTGAGTGTTTCTGTGGCGGAACGTGTTTCCTGTATGAATTCTGAACGTGATATCACTTGTGTTGCTTTTCCAATACTATTTCAGCAATAAAAATTAGAAAGAATGAATTCCGAATTGATAAATGACAATTGATTGGTCAATGCCAATTAGATTAAAAAACAAACGTTGCCAAAATGGTGATAAACTACATCTTAAGGTACTTACGATGTGCATTATGTACTTACGATAAGCATTTGGGTGACTTTCCGTCTGGTTTGACTGAAAATCCCTCCCTCATAAAAGTAGAGTTAATATTAAGCCGTTATATATTGGGGTTGTATAGAGTTAAGGTGTTTGATGAGGCTGTGTAAGTTCACTCAGTCATCTACATGAGATGCCTGTCTTCTCGTTCGTTTGTGTAGCAGGGCAGTTAAGGTGTCTAGGCCCTATATGTATCATGCGAGAGCATTTTGGGTAGAAGTAAAATCCGCTTTCCGTTTGGTTAGTTTGTTCTGAAATCACTAGTATAAAATGTCAATAAATGCTTGAAATAATAATGATATATAAAACTTAAAACCTTATATTGAATCGTTTTCTGTCTTACACGGATCACTATTTTCTCTGTGATATGTTATGAAATGATAAAATGAACTTAAATATGCATTTAAAATTGTTACTTCTTGCTGAATAAAAATGTTTAGTATCTACTCAACTGTAGGAAAAAAAGAATTGCGAATAAATACACTATTGTTTGTGAAAATTGCAACACCATGAAGGAATATGCAATTTAAACGAAAATTGCAGGAAATGCAAAACAGGTTAGGATATGCAAAACAGGTTAGAGTATGCGAATGATTAGAATTACAAAGCGATCACGCACGTGTGGGCCGAGAAACGCCCTCTAAACTTCCAAGTGAGCCGTGTATAGAAAGCACTGTAAAGGTGAATTAAAATGTGTGTATCGTCGTTTGACTGCTGTAAATGATTGACTAGAAGTCAATATGCCTCGCCAAAAACGCAGAGTGCCATACGAGCAACTAACGGAGTTCGAACGGGGCCGCATGATCGGCTTCCGTGAGGGTGGACTTTCGTATCGTGAAATCGCCAGTCGCACGGGGCGTAATGCCACAACAGTGATGCGTGTATGGAAGAGATGGACCATGGAGAACCGGACAAGTCGAAACCCCAGCAGTGGGCCACGCAATATGACGTCACCACGGGACGACAGACACCGCATCCGCATGGCGGTGACGGACCGTACAGCGTCCTCTCGTGCGTTGGCACAACATTGGAGCACGTCTACAGGTCTACTACTGTCTGCCCCCACGGTTCGTCGACGTCTGCTGCGCCATGGGCTACGTGCAAGGATTCCCTTGACGCTGAACCACCGACGCCTCCGGCTACAATGGGCTCACCAACACAGCCAATGTCTGCCAATCGGCAGACGACTTGCTGCCGATTGGCAGCAAGTCGTCTTCTCAGATGATTCCCGCTACAATCTGGACTATAACGATGGACGCGTACTCGTCAGACGCTACAGAGGTGAACGCCTTCTCCCGGAGTGTCTTATTCAGCGTTTATACTGGACAAACGCCTGGCGTTATGGTCTGGGGTGCTATTGGATATCATGGGCGATCCCGCCTACTCTAAATTTTGGGGACCCTGAACAGCGGGCGCTACATCAGGGAAGTTGTGGAGGCCGAGGTCCTAGCCCTCCTGCAACGCATTCCCGGAGCTGTATTTCAGCAAGACAATGCCCGTCAACATGTTGCTCAGAATGTACAAGGCTTCTTCAGTGCACGACAGGTTCTGCTTCTTCCATGGCCTGCACGTTCCCCGGATATGTCGCCCATTGGGCATGTCTGGGATTACATCGGACGGCGACTCGCTTTGTACCGCTCGTCGGGCAGAGAGTACGGCTGAACTTTGGCATCAGATAGAGGCCATCTGGAATGCCATTCAGCATGACATTCAGAATCTGTATGATTTGATGCTACGACGTGTACAGGCTCTCATCGCTGCGCGTGGCGGCTGCACAAGATATTGATTTTCGGCATTATGTTTGTTTTATTGCTCTGTAAATTTGATCGTTTATTTAAACCACTATAAGTAATATGTGGAATAAATTTCATTTATTTCTGATAATTCTTTCATAGTGTTGCAATTTTCACAAACAGTAGTGTATATAAAAGTTTAAGTTTAAACTCATGTATTAAGATTCTAAATAAATGGAAAACGTCGTTTTTGAAACATTCTCTTGACACTCCTGATTTTAAAGCTAATTATTATTCAACTTGAAGCTGTTTTCCTTCCTATTTTTTCCAGAATTCTTGTAGTCACGGTACGCTCTTGAAATGAAAATTCTCTACTTCCGAAACGAATCCAACCATTAACCCTCCGTTTTACCTCGTCATCAAGATCTGGTCGTTTTTTTAAGTCAGATATTGCCCATATTTTTATGATCAAGATCTGGACAGTTTTTCTAATGACGAGATACCTCGTCAAGGCTATCACTAAGAGGACTTAATCCACATCGCGGCTTAATCCTCCAAGTGTTTCGACGAGATATCTCGTAATATCTGGTCAATTTCGCTAAGGACTAGATGTCTAGACTAAACTGCCCTACTACTCCAGGGGGATCCAGAAGGAAAGCAAATTGTCCCTTCCCCAGAACTGGTCACAGTGGAACAGATTTCTGCATCAGAGGTTGGTCATTACAGGGCAGTTTTCGACGGGAACCACCAGGAGGGTTAAATCGTGGTAAATTGCCATGATAAATTGCGGCAGACATAGCTCTAGGTGTTTCTACAAATGTTAATCGGCCTTATTTATGCACTGGCAGACGCAAACAATGACTGCATAGGTAGCGTTGCTATATATTTTGTATAGGCTCGTCCATTTTTCTGGCCTTATTCCAATTACAGAGCATTCCTTATTCCAGAGTAACGGATTAGCAATCGGAGGGTTGCGAGTTCCAATCCAACCAAGACCGACAAAGGGGCTGGTGCATGTTAAATCTGTTGTGGCCTAAAATATCCTCGTGTTGGCGTTGTGTGGAAGTTTGGAGAGTGGGGTGCCAGATCAGGTGTAGCCTCGTCATTTGACCGTGGTTGAAAATTATGTGGTGCTGTCCTCGGTCTTTCCCTTCGGGTTTGATCTCGGACCGTCGCCAATAGCCCGTTGTCTGAAATTTTGCTGCGATTTAATATATAAGAATATTTAATGTTGTTGCCTCACCCTTATGAGAGATATTTTCTGTCGAGCTAAATGTAGGTGGCGGTAGTGTTTCTGCTGCGGGACGTGTTGCCTGGCTGACGTCACTTGGCTTGTTTTTTCGAATGCCGTGGGTATGTAGGTAGTTGAATTTACGTAGCACTGGTTTTCGAATACGTTCGTCAATAAAAATTTCAAAGAACGAATTCCAAACTGATATATGATACTTGATTGGTCAACGTCAGTTAGATTAAATATTAAATGTCAAACGATGAAAAACTACTTTTTAAAGCAACCCCGATATCACTTGACAGCATTTAGCTAGCGGTTGGAAACACTTTTCGTCTGGTTTGCTTGTTTACTCTAAAAATTCCTCTCATATCCTTTTTAAGGAAACAAAGAACCAACGTAAAAAAAGGAATTGAGTCTTCTAACTTTTTTGCAATTGTGTTCAAAACCTCTGACTTAATAATTTGTAATTTGATTACAAAATTTTCATACAGTAATATTAAGCATCCACGATCTAGTAAAGAAAAAAATTTCAAAGTCAGGGACAAATTACTGATAATTACTTTTTGAAAATAATGAAATTATACTTAAACACACACACAAATGCGTGTGGTCAAACGCAAGAACTCATCAATAAGCTTATTCACACCTTTACACTTTTTTATAACATGTTACATCCCCAAAGGCTGCGATAAAATGTCAAATCGACAAAGTCAATTTTTCACAGATCGTAACTATTAAGGTAAGTAGACCGGCCGACAAAATGTTGGCAACATGTTGATATTGGTGTCGTCAACAAGTATCCCATCAACTAGCAACAAGTTGATGGATACTCGTCAACATCGGGCGGCATGACATCAAAGAAATTTGTTGCCTGTTGCTTGTATCAGTGTTCTCCATTTCAAATGGAAAACATCGCTCAGTCTGGACGGTGTTGTCAACAAGTGGCGTCGAACCACACTAGTGAGATTTCATCAGACTCCTATTACATCTAGTAGGTACGTTATTATTTGTGCATATTTTTATTATTTTTAAAATTTTAGAATGTAGTTCATTGCCTATCCTTTGCCGCAAACATGATATGGACCAAAGAGCTAGTGGTAGAGCTAATCGAAATGCTGAAAGCTGCTCCCGCATTGTGGGGCATTAGATGCAAGGAATACCGAGATAGAAATCTCAAATTTGATTAAATGTCAAAAATGGTTTCGCACTTCAACACAAATGTGGATGAAATATCCAGGAAAATTAAATCCCTAAAACTCAATTTAGCCAGGAACGGAAGAAAATTTTGGAGAAAAGTAAAAGTGGAGCTGGTACAATTTCGGAAGACAATATATGGTTTGGATACAATATGATGAGCTTTCTCATAGAAAACAACATCTCATAAGGAAGTCGCAGTACTATTGAGGTAGGTATTTACTATTATTGTTTACTTAATTAAATTTTAAAAAGAAGTAAATGTCACGAAATACATGTAAATCAGAGGGTTTTTTGTTACATATGTATATACAGCATATACATATATTACCACTAAAAGCTATAATCACACAGATACACAAAAACTAATGCTTAATTTTATTAACTATTTTTGAATCAATTACACAAAAACTAATTATAAACTAAAATAATAACAGTAAAGCAAAATCATGCAAATCTATCTTTCCACGGTACTTTCCCTTGTTCTGAAATAAAAAATTGGACGAATTATTTTCTGATTTCCTTTGCTTTCAGGGAAGCATTTCTCGGGATGCGCTATAAATCAAGTGAACCTCCCTCATCTTCTAACCTCCACGAACCTGGTGTTACTGTACCAGTATCTAAATCTTCACTGTCAAATATACCAGGCGGTTTGTATGTCCGTACTGACTGTGCATCTCGTCTAAGAAAGTTATGTAGAAAAATGCAAGCAAGTACTACACTTTCAACTTTCTTAGGATGTAATGATATATGCCTTCTAAATATTCGGAAAACAGTTGCCAGCAAACCAAATACATTCTTGATAATGCGTCGAGCTCTGCTCAATCCATAACACTAGTCTACAAATTGAAAAATAATATTCATAACAGAAACCACAATAATTGAATTTTATGCGTTTGATGACGCTGAATCTGAAAATGAAATCAGTTTTCTCCATCACGTATCACATTTTTGTTATACAACCTCGAGTAATTGCTGGAAAAGTATAAAATTTGCAAAGTGACTAAATTTATCAGTATATGAAATTATACAAAATAATAAATAAATTTGCAATACTCATAATTTATTTAGCTTATTACATGAAAACATCTTGTAGAATATAACTATAAGAGATAAAATGTACCTACAATGTGTTATAAGTGGAGTTGGAGAACACAAATACAAACGGAAAGATATATCACTATTATCCCTCATTCTTATGAAACTAATAGTACAGAATATAGGAATATAGATAGTGACATAAATAAATATCATATTTTTTCCCGTTGTATAAGAGAAAATATAACATTTCTATATAAAGTTCCACGAAAGATATTGTTCATATTTTTAATCGTTCGTGTAAAGGTTATCGATTAAATACGCTTACCCATTTGGGATTTTCAAGTGGACAAAGATTTCTATTTGGAAAAGCTCTAACAAATTCTGAACTAAGCCTGTTCAGAGAATTTAGCAATCCTATGTTCTGAGAATAAACTAAAACAACGAAACCGCTTCCTAGTTCACTTAATATCATTACTTTATTACATAGATAAAGAATTACCAGCATTAATTCTTTGACGATGTTAATCTTATTTTTAAAAAATTTCCTTAAACTATTTCGTAAGGTAAATTAACTGACGCGCATTTACTTTTCAAACATATATTCCTTCCTCAAATCATTAAAAGAAAAGTAAGGTATCAAGAAAAAATATGTACTTTAAAGTGTAACTCCCACGAAAATTTGTGTGCCTTTTTAATTTTAAGCACCGAAAGAATATACATAAAACAATCTTGTTACAGATAATTTTTTAACAATTTTCTTTATTTCGATTTCTGCTGTTTTTATGCTATCAATTATCGCTAAACTTTGTTCAGAGTTTCCTGCAAGCTTACATTAATTGTAAATAATTTTCCTTCTTTGTGAAACCCCTAATCTTTGTTAGGGAAATATATTAAATAATTCCCTTTATTACTATTGTGAGCCTACTTAATTTAAATACCGAACGAATGTTTAATCAATATTTAAATTTTATATAAATCTATATAATATAATCTATATTAATAATCTATAAGTGTCAGTTAAGCAATAAAATTATAAATAGATTCAAGTTCACGTACTGAATCAGCACTATTTTGATAGAGAAATGAAACTTCAACAAAATTACATTTGTTGATTTATTATGTTTTACAATACCATCATCGAGAAAAAAATCCAGTTCGTTTAAGGGTTCACATTTCTGTAGTGTTACTTTTATTTATATATATTTTAGATATAGCTAATCAATATTTTTAAAGCAATTGAGAACAAAAAGGTTCGATGTTATTATTTTTATTTTGCAGACATATTGATTAAAGGATTCGTAAAACATATAATTTGAATATGGAGAAAAAGAAAGAGTTATTTTAATTTATTATTAAATCCAGTTCTTATTTTCTAGAATGATTTCTTCTAATCAATATTTGTAACGATAAATGCTTGTAATAAGTATCAGGTTGAATACTTATTGATTGAGCAATGCAATGGAATAAAAATATTCTTTTACAAATAAAGAGTAAAATTATGTTGGAGCCATTATAAATCTAATAGAATTCATGAAATATAGTTTACAGCTTTATATAAGTCAATATTTACGCGTAATGATGAATTTTCACTGGCTTTTTTCAGTAACTCTCAAGGGGAAATGAACATTCGTCGATTCGTCAGTCTCTGTATACTGCTGTTCGTCAACCTTGTCGTTGGGTTTCTTTACATACAGCCCTCCAGTATAAGAACCCTCATAAGCAATCCCAGCAGTGAAAGTGACAGCATTTTGGTTGAAAAGGGAAATTCGACGAATGAAACATCTGTTCCAGACATCTCATTTCCCCTGAATTATAACTTTACGTTGAATCCCCGTGATCTGTGCTCCACGAAAACAAAAGGTAAACTCTCCTTAGTTATTATGGTCTGTACAGCTGTACCGAATTTCAAACAGAGACAAACTATTCGTGAGACATGGGGATCTGCTACAAACAATAACACAGGTTTCGTGAGGTTAGCTTTTCTTGTGGGATCAACAAATAATGCAACTCTTCAGCAACAGCTGGAACACGAGTCTCTTCACTTTTCGGATGTCATCCAACAAAACTTTACAGATTCCTACCAAAACCTCACATTGAAATCCCTCATGCTTTTGAGATGGGTATCGGAACTTTGTCCGAACGTCCAATATGTTTTAAAAACAGACGATGACATGTATGTCAACGTGCCTAATTTAGAGCACACTCTTACAAGACTTCCAGTCAAATCGAATGTTATGTATGGCGTGTTGTTCAAGAAAGCCAAACCCAACCGGAATCCTAATGCTAAGTGGTACGTGCCCAAAGAATCAATTTGATGGTGACATGTTTCCCGATTATTTATCTGGGACGGGGTATGTCATGAGTCGAGATGTCGTACCTAAAATTCTAGAAGCAAGCAACACACTTCCTTTCTTGGTAATGGAGGACGTATTCATCACAGGGTTGTGCGCTAGTCAGAGCAATGTGAAACGCTACAATGTGAGAGGATTTGCATATTGGCGGAGAAGTGCGACCGGCTGTGCTTTTAAAGATGTGATAACCGGACACCACGTGTCTATAAAGGATATGATCAAAATATGGAAAGAGCTTCACAAAAGACCTTTAACTTGTCGCCAGAAGAAGAAAGCCTAACATTTTAAATGAAAAAGATTGATGCAGTTTTTAATTTTTTACCAAATTTATATTACATTCATCTACAATGTAAAAAGTTTGAGTGACACTTTTGAAACAATTTATAATGGCTGTATTACAAACTATTAATTGAGATGGGTAATAGAGAAACCTATTTTAATTTGTGTTTTAAAAGAATTCGTATTTCGAAACGAATTCTCATTCGATTCAGTAATTCTTTGATTTCAATTGATGCTGCAAGAAACTTTACTTTGTTTTATTGAGTTGCTCACACAATTGTTTAATCTTACATCTTGGAATAACTGAAGATAATTTATGTTTCGTTTGACTATAGTTTTATTAAATATGTTTTAAAAATAAAAGAAAATCCACACCGTCGCAAAGGGCTTCCATAAACATTCCCCTCCCCTCCCCATTTATTTCCGATCAGCTTTCTTATACCAAATCTTTTAATTCACTTTTATAATATTTTGCATGATAAACTCAATCATATTCAATTGTATTGAAAACATGTCTCCCAAACAAAGCTTTATTCATTCTTTTTCCCAGTAGTGATTGCTAAATCACCCCGTACAGGATGTAAGACTATAAGAGAAATACTTTTCTCTCATATAATTTTATTTAAATCGTATTCAAATCATCATCAAAAATTATTCAAAACTGACTTTTCCATTTTCAAAGACATTTCTATTCAATGTCGTAGAAAGAATTCAATCAGTTATACTTCGTAATAAAGGTGAACTACATATGGAGTAGAATAGTCTGACATACACACAAACACACTTTATGTTTTATACAAATACAAAATTATCAAATTGAGCAATATTGGATACATTAATGAGAAAAATACAGTAGTGGAAAAAATTATTTCCCCGCCCTTTCATTTATAGAATTTTTGAAATATGTGCATCAGAACCGTATAACATGCAACAGCTAGTGCGTGATACACTTTACGGATCTGTAAGCAGGTGATTCTGGTGAATAAGTGGTTCAGAATCACTATGGGGAAATAGTAATGAGTCTCTTTCTGCTCCATTAGAAAGATATTCCATTGAAGATGTTTTCCTTTAAGTATAGCTGAAAACTGGGGTGCAACTAAACTCTTGACCGTATCGAAGGAACTGTTCTATAAGAACATTACAGCTAACAACTGGCATTCCGTTAACCATGCTTTCTCTCGGTGGGTTTAGAAGTACCAATATCACTTAGGTGAAGCCAGAAGTTTTTTGGTGGGAAATAAATTTTACTTCACTATGAAATCCTTCAATGACAATATATATGAAGAATTTGTTAATTGAATTGTTGAAAAAATACAGTAACATTTGTTGGCCAATTAATGTACTAAATAGACCTCAAGTGTCTTCTCATTTTGTGTATGCATAACAGAAGATTAATGATTCAAAGATAAAATTGCTTGGATTTTTCGAGACTTAACATCCATAACTGTTCATCTGCCAATCTTTTATATTGGCTTGACTGATTCTCTCTCCCTTCTGTTGTTTTATGTGACTCCAGACAAATTGTTTTCGATGCTGATCAGTTGGATGTGAACACTGCATGTGTTCACATTTTAGTAAGCACTCAGCAATTAAAGGCTGTAGTGGACTTATGCAAAAGTACTAGAGCCATGAGTTAATGCCATCACAGACAAATGCGCAGCATTTGCCAACACTGATTTTCATTGTATGCAGAAATAAAAAGGGATTTTCTCATGTACAACGAGTGCATTAGACCGTAATGCATGCATTCAGAACTTGGTAATAAAGTGCCTATAAATGCACACCAATAATAAACGGACGAACTTTGATTTTGAAAACAAACGGAAATTCTGTCTCAGAATCGTTGAAATCAGCGGTGCACAATATGAATTCGATTGCTTTAAAAAGTTTACCAACAGTAAATACATGTTTTCGTTTCTAATCCCTAGGGAACATTATCGTTGGACCCGAAGTAAATATACAAATACAAAGATAGAATACAAACATGCAATACATAGATTATAATAGTGGAAGACATGTACTCACCAGTAATTAATAGTCTTGGAAATTGCTAGCGAAGGGTTTTTACTTGGATTTTTCACGATTGTCGAAAACACATCCGACATTTTCTCGAAGTCTAATCAAAACAGTAGACGTTGCATTTTGATTCGTCAAAGTAGGTCATGTGACGCTCGCGTATGCGTCGAAAATTGGATTTATCTCAACTCTCTTTTGAACGCAACGCAAAGGCTTGCGTAATCCTGCCCATCTGTCAATCACGTTGTTATCGTCGCTCATTGGTTCGACGCAACGCATACGCTAAACTATAAACTTGGCCTTAATCTAATCTCTCCCTCGGGGAGGGAAAATCCTTTCACCTTTCTCCCTCTTGGGATTTTCATCCCAAGTTGAAACAAGATATGTATTTTTGACAATCTGCGATAGTAAGAAATTGAATTTTGTCCGAAAATGACATACCGCGACGGTCCGGGATCCATCCCGAATGGAACGATCCTAGGACTCAACCTCGTCATTTTGAGCTACGGACAGATGACGGGGCCAATACCTGAACTGAATACTCTGCAAATTTTCACACCATTAAAACGAGAGGACGGTTCAGGCCAAAACAGATTCAATGTGCACCAGCCCCCAAGTACACAACGGTCTTTGGTTAAAATTTAGTTTCGAACTTGCAACACTCAGGTTGCCAATCCGCTACTCTTCTTACTGCTAGAAACCTTGCAATGGACAGGTAGAATATTGTAGAGAATCAATACTTAAGACCTTCAATTTTTCAAGACTGGTGCCCCAGCAGTTTTATCCACCACACATTAGCGAGATTGCGATCTCAAACATTAGTTTCATAGCCAAACTCATGTTTTCATAAAATATTTTCAACAACCTAAGGATTTATGAATTTTTTGCTTAATTGTTTTTGCGGAATACCAAATATATCTCTCGGAACACATGTTTTCACAAATACGAACGTAATTTCTACCCGATATTACGCATCGTCCTAAAATGAAGGGTTGAGGCCAAAACTCAAGGAAAAGGCGAATCTACAAAAAACACATTTATTTACTTCATAGACGCACCACATACAACACAGACAGAAGCGATATTAAACTCTCTTTTCGCCTTCCCAGCAAGCACAGCGCCGCCACTTACATGAAACCTAGACAAAACATTCTGGCGACTATTGCCAACAGGCAAAAAGGAAGTATATTATGTACAATGCGAGGCCCTATTTCTGATATCCTCCCACCTTTACTGAAGGTAAACTCAAAAACCAATCACAAACATTAAAATATTCAATGAATCTATACATAATTATATAACATGCACTAAAATTAATAATTATCAACCAAAATATGAAAATTATCAAAAGTTCAAAGTATTCAATCATAAGATAATCTATCAAGAACAGTCACTTTTCTTCCACACTTTGTACGAAGTACTGGTTCTCAATGCTTTGTCAATCTCCAAATGAAACAGTCTTTGTATTGGTCTTAACAGTTCACCAAACTCAGTCTTTACGCGTACGACTCTGTTTTGGCCGTCTTTTCTAGGAATCAACTCCAGTACTCGAGCTAATGGCCAATAGGTGCGTTTCTTACTGTCACTCTCCAAAAGCACAATATCGCCTACAGCTAAGGCTTTGACTTGCGCTTGATGTAAAGTCCTTTGTTGCAACTGGCCAAGATATTCTATACGGAATCTTTCACGAAGATGGCTTCTCACGTGTTGCCTGTATTTGATTTTTTTATTCATTTCTTGAGTGTCAATTGTGTCTATATCCTCAACGTCTGAAGACCTTATTTCTTGTAAGAACATAGCCGGTGTCAATGGGGTCAAACTGTCTATGTCTTCTGTCACATATGTTAGGTGTCTCGCGTTTACTATTTGTTCACAATCGCAAAGGAGGGTGTTAAGTTCTTCATAGGTTAGTGAGGCTCTTTCAAGAACTTTTCTCAAAATTCTTTTCAGCATTTGGATCAGCCGCTCCCACCAACCTCCCCACCAGGCTGCTGTAGGAGGGTTAAATTTCCAGCGAATTCTGCGAAGAGTTGCAGCGGTAGAAATTTGATTCCAGTCTAATTCCGAAAAGGCTTTATCTGCCTCGACAAAATTTGTACCATTGTCGGAGTAGATCGTCGTCGGCCTACCTCTTCTGGCTATAAAACGCCGCAAAGACTGGAGAAAAGTTTCGGTAGACAGTGATGTAGTCAGTTCGAAGTGTACCGCTCGGTACACAGCACAGGTGTACAATACGACCCATGACTTCTGTTTACTCTTTAGATACAAAGGGCCCGCTAGATCTATGCCAACGACCTGGAATACTGCTGCGTCTTGAACTCTTTCTGGGGGTAATGCCACTGGTACTGTCTCCATTTTCCGAGCATTGAATCTCTTACAACGCACACATTGTTCAACCACTGTCCGAATAGTTTTCCCCCCTGGCCTTAAGGATCTAATATTTCTCCCTCAGATGTGTCATCAATAGGGAGACTCCAGCATGCAATAATTCTTGATGTTTCCAGGAAATCAACAAATTAACAACTGGATGATCTGATGGCAAAAGCACCGGATATTTGAAACTTTCTGTATCTTGTCGATACATGACTTGCGTTTTTACTCTAATTATTTGAAACGCATCGACAACTGGTCTAAGAGGCCGAATTTTATCCTCACTAGATTTGTCAAATGCTTCTCTTTGAATCAAAGAAATGAGAACTCTTTCGGAATTCTCTATCTCATGGCATGTAAGATTAGGTTCTTTAAGGACATTTTTCTTCCCAGAATTGTTGATGAATCGATAGAGCCAAGCTATAAGGCGTATTATTTTATTGTAAGAAGAGAAATATCTGTAGTACCACGCATCAGGCTCTGTACTTTTAGCAAGGGCTATCACTGATGTCTTACATATTTCAGAATTTATCTCCAATTCGTCAGGTGATTCGTCACTTTGTGGCCAGATTGATTCTGGTTCTATAAGCCATGCTGGTCCTTCCCACCATTTCAGCTTTAGAAATTGCTCAGGAGAACATCCTCTTGATGGGAGGTCAGCCGCATTTCATTTTCCCGCAATGTGATGCCACTCATGTACCTCGTCAAAATTCTTATTTCTTGTACTCGATTATAGACGAATGTACCCCAATTAATATCACGTTTAATCCAACTCAGGTCTGTCATCGAATCGCTCCAATAAAAAATACCTGAATTCTGAATTCCTAAATCAGAGATAATTTTATTTCCGAGTCTGGCTCCAATACAGCATGCCAAAAGTTTCAAACGAGGTATAGAAATGTTCTTTAATAGAGCTACTCTGGTACGTGATCCGATAAAACTAACATTCACAAAATCGTGTTTGTTTTGACTCGTAGAAAGACGCAAGTGGCATACGAATACTTGGATGCATCACAGAACACGTGAAGACTAACATCCTTCTCCTCTAATTGACCTAAATTAATCCATCTGGGTATCTGAACACAAGAAATTAAATCTATCTCATTTTTCCAGTTTAAAAACTGTTGGGCCAAATGTTCAGGGAGATCGTCATCTCACTTTAATTTTAACTTCCAGCATTCTTGAATATCAATTTTGGAAGCAGGGTCACAGGAGAAGTGAATCCGATTGGATCAAAAACTTTATGTGCAGACGAGAGAAGAGCTCGTTTAGTTGCTATAATTTGCCCCTTCCCATGCGAATCAATTTTGCATGAAATCATATCTCTTTTAAATCCCAATTTAGTCCCAAGACAGCTACAGAATCATTAGATTCTAAGTGGTCTGTTTCCACTGGACAATTTGACTGCCATCCTCGAAGGTTGAATTTTTCCAATGACAGTAACGATCTTAATTCCAAAATAAATTTGTTCACCTCTTCAACTGTACTAAAACTACAAACATAATTGTCCACATAAAATGATTCCTTCAAAATATTGACTGTAGTTAAAAGATGTTCAGGAGAATTATCTAAGTGGTGGTTAAGTGTTGCAGCCAATAAGAAAGGACTACAGTTAACACCAAACACTACACGATTATGCCTGCAAATTTCAGTTTCTGTTATTCTCCCACAAAAACTTCAGATAATCCCGATCATTTTCTTTTATTTTTATCTGCAAGAATGCCTTCTCTATGTCAGAAATAACTCCTATAGGGCGTTTTCGAAAACGATTCAATAGGGATGGTATTAATTCTATAAGGTTTGGACCTTTATCCAAACAATCATTTAAGGAGGGGTGTCCTTTGATATGGGCCGAAGCATCGAAAACTGGTCTTACTTTAGTGGTATCACTCGATTCTTTGAATACAGGTCTATGGGGGAGGTAATGCACCAGAGAATCCATATCGTCATTTATTCTTTCTATGATTTTTTTCCTGTACCCATGAATCGAATACTTTTCCATAATCATCCGTCTTATTTTGATCTTTCAGTTTTCTGCAAGTACTAACTAGACGCTTTTCAGCTAAAGTCCTGTTACTTGGGAGACAAGAATTGTCTAAAACCAAAGGTAATGCTATTTCATACCTTCCATCAGGATCTCTGGTAACGGTGTCCTTAAAGTAATGCATAGTCTGCTCATGTTTCTCAAGTTTGGTTTTAGACTACAGGGTCAGTAATTGTGGGAACACAATTTAATTTTACATATTTGCATGCAATCAAATGCAAAAATAAATTCTCAAGGTAAAGTTATACCGCAGCCTTTAGAAAGAACAATTTCAGTTCCGAAGGGAGTGTGTAACAGGAACACATGATGTCAAGAAGCAAAATTCATCCGAGAAATTTCGTTTCCTGTCCACCTAGGACTATTTTCCCTTTCCCAAGACAAACGTGGTACACATGCTCCATTAAAATCTTGAATTCTTGCCTGGTCTAATTAGCCCTCGTGTAGCAAAAAATGAAAGTATAGCAACCAACCCTTTTATCCAAACAGTTTCTAACTTACTGGTCACAAAGGAAGCCGCATCGGTCGTCAAAGGTTAAGGACAATGAAAAATATCAGATTTACAGTTACCTATATTTCTCCATAGGTAATTCAGGTAATGCAATCACGTGACATCCTCTCCGATCACGTGAGTAGTATACGGGCCCGTATAGGCGGCGGAAGTGACGTCATACCACATGACCGGAAGTGGGAGGGACCAAGTGACGTCACACCACGTGACCGAAAGTGGGCGTGTCTGAATGACGTGAGGACGTGACGTATTGTTTGTTTACATTTTGGACTTGGAATTTTTTTGTCATCGACTTCGTGCAGGCGTTGAGTTGTCTCAAGATGGCGTCGTTTCGTTACCATGGTGATGAATCACTCGTAGTGCCATCTGGTGGAGAAATTCGAAACCCTATTATTTTTAATTAAAAAAGAATTTCTTGGATTCGAACGCGGGACCATAGGACCCGAAATCAAGCGCGCTATCCGTTAGGCTGTAAAAGACTTAACTAAGACAGTGAATTAATGTAGTGTTGGATTGTATTTTTTCTGAGTATTAGGAATGGGCTATTTTTTGGAATGGGCTATGCCCACAAATAAATAATTCAATTTGTTGATGTAATTTTAGAAAAAATAAAACTGC
The DNA here is from genome assembly GCA_933210815.1 of Meta bourneti. NCBI lineage: Eukaryota > Metazoa > Arthropoda > Arachnida > Araneae > Tetragnathidae > Meta > Meta bourneti. Next base: position 142,149 of record OW119933.1, on the reverse strand, counting down.
AGAATTAAGAGAATTCAGTATACTTTAAAGTTCTCATTTTAAAGAAAGTCAAAATACGTTTCTCTTATAAATTATATTTGGTTATGTTTTTTTCTTGCTCAAGTTTAGTCGTAGAATTGAATTGCATTTTCAGAGCGCATAAACGTGGTAGAGTAAAAAATCACACGCACATTTAAGTATATCCTTTGGTTAAAATCTTGTATTACAACATAAAATTTTATTTCATGCATTATCACAAACACATGTTTTCTGAGTATGTACATTAAAAAAGAATTTCTTGGATTCGAACCCGGGACCATAGGACCCGAAATCAAGCGCGCTATCCGTTAGGCTGTAAAAGACTCAACTAAGACAGTGAATTAATGTAGTTTTGGATTGTATTTTTTCTGAGTATTAGGAATGGGCTATTTTTAGAAAATGGTTTGAATAATTGCATGGCGGTTTTTTAATTAAGTTTCTATTTTTATTTCGGCAGGTACAGCCATCTAGTGGTAGAAGAAGTAACAATTAGTTTTAAAGGAATTTATTTCTTTTAGATTTAAATATATATTTTACTTAAATATACAGGGCCGCGGTGGCCCGGTTGGAAGAGTAACGGACTAGCAACCGAAGGGTTGCGAGTTCGAATCCAGCCAAACACCGTCGTGTACAAAGGGGGCTGGTGCACGTTAAATCTGTCGTGGCCTCAAATGTCCTCACGTTGGCGTGGTGTGGAAGTTTGGAGAGTGGGGTGCCAGCTCAGGTGTTGCCTCGTCATCTGACCGTGGTTCAAAATTACGTGGTGTTGTCCTCGGATCTTTCCCTTTGGGATTGATCCCGGACCGTCACCAATAGCCCGTTGTGTTGCTCTAGTGTGACGTTTATTGAAATAAAAATAAAAAAAAATAAAAAAATAAAAAAAAAATAAATAAATATACATATTTGATCTCTTGCAAAAATTAAGTTTTCTATTTTTACAAAATGACTTATAGCGCCATCTAGTGATTTTAAAAGCAATTAATCTAAGGAACGAATTGATTTCTTAATGTTTTTACTTTATTCATAACCAGTGACGTCAGTGTGTTTACGTTTGGGACTTGAATTTTTTTCCTTCTGAAATTTCGATGTGACGTCAGATTACATGTTAGAACACGAAAATGTCCAATCACATCGATTTTCATCGCAAGTAAGCGCGGAGGAATACAAGCCGGGTATTAGGAATGGGCTATTTTTAGAAAATGGTTTGAATAATTGCATGGGGGTTTTAATACATGCTTTTACAAAATGACTTATAGCGCCATCTAGTGAGGGGTTGATCAAGTAAACGTACTTTAGTGAAAATACTATGATATATAAAATAAAATAGATTTACGCGGTTTTCTCAAATTTTAGACTGAATGACTAGTTTAGATGTTTTTACTCAAAAATTAATTATACATTAGATGCTGTAACTCCTATTTTATAGCAGAAATTTTGTTTTAAATAATATACACTTAAGTAAGAGTAAAATTTTTGAAACTTTACAAGACAAATACTATGAATATGTTTTCTTGTACATTTGAAGAAGTTATAATAGTATAAAAAACATTTATCCTATAAATCTAAATTAAATGTTATTTTTTAATCAATCTTTCCTTGCATATTATTTTTTACTTTGAATAAATCTTGATATCATAAATATCATAAATTTTAGTGATTTAATTTATATTATTGTATATAGATTTACAAACCTGTTTTTGGATGAAATATAAGGATTTTATATTTTAAAAGTTAATGTTTTTACTCAAAATTAATTATATATTAAATACTATTACACATATTTTTAATGTTGAAGATTCTTAGAAAACATTTTACAATTGAAACATACATTAAATATTATGACAAACACTTAAATGCAGATCCATAAGGGAAAATTGGAAATCTTTTTAATGCTTACATCTTTCTATTTTAACTAAATATTTGCTTGCCTTACCACATACACTGTATTTTGGATTATTTGTTTTTTTTATTACATGGTCTTATAAATTTTCTTTTAAAATGCAAGATCTGAAATGAAATTTTCCTTGATTTTAAGATTTATGTTTTATTCAAAAATTAATTATACAATAGATGCTATAGCACATACGTATTTTATTACAGAATTTTTAATATTATACACTTAAGTGAGCGTAAAATTTTTGAAACTTTACAAGACCCATATTATGAACATGTTTCCTTACACATTTGAAGTAGTGAAAAATAGTATTAAAACTCTTTATCCTGTAAAATTTAAATTAAATATTATTTTTAATTACCTCTTTCCTTGCATATTATTGTTTACTTTAAATAAATTTTCATAAATTTTAGCGATTTTTATTTATATTATAAAGATTTACAAACTGCTTTAACGAAATTTTCTTTGATATAAGGATTTATATTTTAAAAGTTAGATGTTTTTTACACAAAAATTAATTATATATCAAATACTATTACACGTATTATAACATTGAAGATTTTTAGAAAACCGTTTAACAATTGAAATATATACTTTAAATATTGTTACAAACATTTAAATGCAACTTGCTTTTTATTTTTAATTTTACATTTGAGACATTTTTAAAAGTTTGATTCTTAAAGTATGCATAGTAAAAAATATATTATAAAAAACCTGTAAAGAGTAAAAAGATTTTTATACATTAATTTGAAACTTTACAAGACCCTTACCATGTTTCCCTGCACATTTGAAGTAGTGAAAAATAGAATTAAAAACCATTTGTCCTTGAAGTTCTAAATTAAAAGTTCATTTTCTTTAATGCTTTTGCAAACCACACATTTTACTAAATATGAACTTCCTTTTATTTATTTGAAAACCTTATGCACATCGTACAGTTTAAATTGCACAGCAAAATACCAATACTGTACGAAACTATGAAGTATTTTACGAGATACTTTGTACTGTTTTCTTAATTTTAAATGTTCTACATTGCTATGTAAATGGATAGTAAGTGGGTTTTCTGTTTTGAAAATAATGTGTACACATCTGTGCTGCTAAGCAAATTAACTTTTAACCTTTCCTTGATATTTAATGCATAATCTAAATATTTACTCACACCGCTGATAGTTTTACCCATGAGTAAAATTAAATAATAACTGAACATTTTAAGTATTAATGTGAATTTTAAAATGAACAAATATTATTGAAATAATGGATTAAATCTGAATTCTATGTATTCTTAAAACAATCTCTGCAAAAACCAGCACATACAATTCTTAAACAGATTGAAGG